>MU225716.1:1086687-1100492 GCA_018584345.1 Thuja plicata
AAACTCTCCTCCAAAATTGCTCTCCAAACCTGCAGCATAACAATAACATGAAAACTTGATATCTCTCAAATGAGAAGGAGAGGGCTCCTTATAAAGGAAAGTGTGGAGAGGAATGTATCCTCAAGAGAAATGTGGGATAAATCCCTAAAAGGAAAGCGAGAGGAAAAATCCCACCACTTAGGAATATGTGTGGAGAAAAAGCAGTTTTATTTATTTTTTTATTTGATCTATTTCCTTTTTTTCATCAAAAAGGGAGCTTTAAGTGGGGATTTTATTTCTTTAATTAGAAGAGGGATTTTTTTGTTTAATTAAATATGATTATTTAGTTATAAAAAGAGATATTTTAATTAAATAAGATAAGATTATTTAATTAAAAGAGAGATTTTCTTTTAATTAAATAAGATTATTTTATTTAATAAAAAGGGATTTTCTTTTAATTAAATAAGACCATTTTATTTAATTAAAATGGGTGTTTTCTTTTAATTAAATAAGATTATTGATGAAATTATCAAACCTTAGGAAATATTGAAATAATTGAATTAATTACAATTTGATCAAGGAAATTGATTTGAATTGAAAATGCTACAAGGCATTGATTCGGGAATTTGATAAATTGATTCTGTCATTCGATAAATTGAAGAATGGGGGCCCATAGTCTAGGAAACCATTTTAAGGTGCATACATTTGCCCCTCTTTGACTAATGTGTGATCTTTATGGGAACACATGTATTTAAATAATATAGTTGAAGTGTGAGATCGATTTGGGATCACAAAACAACCCAGACGTGTGATCGACGGACAGGAACACATCAGGACAAAGATAAGTTGTTTGAAAAAGACAAGGTCAACACCCCTGTAAATAGGTAATTGACATGTCCAAGATAAGAATATCAATCAAGGTTGCCCCAAGTGGAGAAATTGATAGGATTGATAAAGCTAAATCAAGGATTGAATTTTGATAGGTATTGCCCCCTTGAGATCGAAATCAAAATGAGCTAGAGGAGAAACATCAAATTGATAAATTTGATCAAATTGAACTAAAGATAAGGTTCTTGATGTAAGATGAAAGATATAAGGATCACAAAACCAAGGTATATCATCAAGCATGAAAGATTATTCCCTGAGTTTGATTTAGAAGAAAAGAAGTAGGGTGAAAGCAAATGGAAGATAGAAGTTTGGAAGAGGTGGAAAGAAATGGAGAGAAGAAAGGGAATTTTCCTTAAGAAAGAGAATGCCCCAAAATCAATCAACTGTTTAAGATAGACAATTTTGATTGAGATCACGAAAGATGATATGGAAATGAAGATCAAAACATGACCACATTTGATTAAAATTCCACACGCAAGATGAAGGAAAAACCCTCTCAAACTCAAAATGCAACCTAAAAATGCAAATTAACATGAAGTCTAAAGATGCAAGCTACATGAAAATGAAAAGATGTACTTGCAATAGAGAAACTGTTGTATGTGTTAATTTTGGCCTTCTTAATCAACCACACACTTCAACATAGTCCTTCTTCACTAGGTACACACAAGAATGAATATGAGATTATTCATCTTATTTGCCTGCATGATTTGACCTGTTGCCTTCTATCCAGATGGGGTTTTCAAAATTGCTCTCAGGATGAGAGGCTCACAACCATGGACCAATCTAGGAATGAAGGATTTATCATGATGGATGCAATACAATGAAAGATTATACTAAGAAATAAAATATGCAAGATAATCTAAACATGATTGCTAAATGCCATTATTCTAGAAATTGAAGTTATGCTAATGCAAAAATGAAGTTATCCTATATGAAGCATGACAATAATTCAGTATTCTAACAATGCAAAAGTGAGTAAAACAGGAAGGGGTGAAGGGTTTGAAATGAAGAATGAGAGTTCTTTTATAGACTCAGAGATTGTTCAGAATGGAAATTTTCCTTTTTAAAATAAAACAGATAGAAAAGCCAGTTAAAAATAGAAAGCTTTATTGAAAAGAATTCAATAAATTGTTATCTCTCTACTTTAATTATTTTCTTTCTTTGATTTAATTGTTTTATTTGATTTATCTGTTTTTCTCTCTTTAAAGCAGAATTAAAGAGAAACTTCCAATTCTGAACAAAAGAAAGCTTTTTGGAGAAATTATCCAATTAATTAAATAAATATGACCTCGTAATTGCTTTTTCTAAATTATCTGAATAATTAAATTCAATTATTGAAAATGAGGATATTTATTTAATAATCAATTATTATTTAATTCCTTTTTCATGCCTCTCAGCTAAAGAGGGTGAATCTAATTTAATTAAAGTGCTAGGACTTTATTAATTAAATTAATTCGATCATAAGGTTTGTTTAGCTAGTAGATATTTAAGAATTAAACATAATTTATGATTAATACAGATTTAGGATTTTCTGCATTTGACACTCAGGTCGAGTAGAGTCAGTGAAAACTCAGAATTGCCTAGTACAATAGGACTTTGATGATTCAAAAGAATGACAAATGCAACAAAATTGGTTAGAGTTGCAAGATGCCAATTTTGGGGTGTTACATTTTGCCCCTCTTTGAATTGATGTGCGAGCAGCGCATTGATTCAAAGAATATTTTGATGCCTGAAGCACAGAAGAAAAGATTTTGAACACCCAGTTTTGACCATGAGGTACGAAAAACTAAACATGGCGCCAAGTGATTTGAAAAGCATGGAACACCCAGTTTTGACCATGAGGTACAAAAAATTAAACATGGTGCCAAGTGATTTGAAAAGCATGGAACACCTAGTTTTGACCGTGAGGTACAAAAAACTGAACATGCCCCAAGTGATTGAAAAACATGGAACACCCAGTTTTGACCGTGAGGTACAAAAAATTGAACATGCCCCAAGTGTTTGAAAAGCATGGAACACCTAGTTTTGACTGTGAGGTACAAAAAACTAAACATGCCCCAAGTGTTTGAAAAGCATGGAACACCCAGTTTTGACTGTGAGGTACGAAAAACTAAACATGCCCCAAGTGTTTGAAAAGCATGGAACACCCAGTTTTGACCATGAGGTACGAAAAACTGAACATGCCCCAAGTGATGAGGATCTTTGAAAATCAGATCAGATTGATTGAAATAGATTTAATGATGTAATCATCCTGCCCCCTCGGGAGTGAAATTGAAAGATGACATGCCATAAGAGTGATGAAGAGCGAAAAATTGCAGATAGATGTTGAGGCGGAGATCGAGAAGAACTCAGACAGATTACAAAAGAATTCAGAAGATTCAAAATCAATTTTGAGTGATTTTGAGGTCTGGTTGACCAAGTTTGACTAGAGTTGACTTTTGAGGAAAAAAGTCAAAAATTTGAGAAAATGATGATATGATAAGAGTCTGACAAGAAAGTGACGTCAGAAAGGTGACTGCACAAGCGTCCAATCGCGTTGGTTTCAAAAAATTTAAAATGCAATTTTGAGCTATATAGAAGTGTCAGATTTCGATTTCAAACACAAAAATGGATTCAGAGCGGTCAAATTAGGTAGTGGTGCAATTTTCACGTAAAACAGAGCACTTTGAAAAATTAGGTCAAACCCTATATAAGGACAAAAGGGTCATTTTCAAAATCATTTGAACCCTTTGACTTTGGAGAAAAGAGCTCTGAGAAGAAGACAAAATGGCAGTCCCCTTGAGCAGCCACCGATTCGAGAGATCCAGGAGGCACAGTCGACCCACAGCGTACAGACCACCGGTAAGTAATCTATAAAACCTCTCTATACTTCAAATTTTATGCATTTTCTGTCAATTTTTGCATGTTTTTTCACATGTTTAGGTAATAGGTCACAGGTCTTCACGTGAAGAAGTAGTTTCTTCGCGCGCCCTGTAAAGGAATATCGCGCGAAGAAACTCTTTTTTGCGTGACCCGATGCGAAGTTGCGCGCGCATAGGGACCCACTTTCGCGCGACAAAGGCTTGTTGAAGGCATTTTTTTGCACGAACTGGGATAAAAAGTCGCGTGAAATAGAAATTTTGTGTGGAATAACGTACTTTGTCGTGTGGAAGAGAAAGTTTGTTCACATGAAATGGCAATCTTTCGCATGTGAAAAAGTCTGTGTCGCATCAAAAAGCTATTGCGTCAGCGTCATTAATGTCTGTAGGATGCTTTGAATGTTTTATTATCACATTATGCTTTGATTATCATGGATTACTGATTGTGCTCTGTTGTTCGTATGTCTTGCAGGTTGACTTCCTAGATATTAGATCCAGATCGCATCATCCAGCGATCAACAAATTGATAGCGCAGCTAGATGATGTAGAGACAGCGCATATAGCTACACTGGGACTGAGCATGTTATGTGATATACCTGAGATTTGGGTAAATCACAGTTTACTGTGTGTGTTGGTTGAGTGTTTCCATTCGGAAACAAACACATTTCACTTAGCATAGGGGGAGATGACTATTACCCCTGAGGACATATACAGGATACTCAGGATACCATTTGTTGGTGCCTAGGTGGAGTACGAGACATGGACCAAGGTGGGCACAGTGGCATTGAGACAGGTCTTTCAAGATGACCTGGTGATGGGCAGAGCAATCCCATGGGAGGATCTGATCGGTCCATATGGGGGTACCCACAGATTGCCCGTAGTGTTAGCATGCTTCCTTGGGTGCTATTTGATGCTAGATCGTGGACAGCACGGTCTAGAGTGCAGCTAGGGTAGGATTCTTTAGCTGATGATAGCATGACCCCGACACTATGGATGGGGTCAGTGCATGCTTGCACATTTGTATCATGAGATGCATGAGATTTTCTATAGAGAGGCAAAGAGCATGGTAGTAGGCATGTTCATTTTACAGGTATGGGCTTGGGAGCATCTTCCCATTACCGGGCCCATTTGTGAGGACATGAGATAGCCCTTGGAGCCATACATATGCAGATACAGGGGAATGGTTACTCAACCTATGCTGGGTAAAGTAGATCAGTGGAGAGCACAGTTGGATGATTTGACCATCGTTGTATGGAGGCCATGGAGGCTCACAGAGGCCTGGGATGATGCAGCTAAGCAGCTGAGCCACATGTTCTGCACCCGTGCGATGATTGGTCTCACGATTATAGTGATAGAGAGATTCCCACTGAGGCAGGTATGGTGGTAGTTTGGTCACCCTCAGGACATCGCGTAGGACTATACTACGTACACGAGGTTTGCCAATAAGGTGAGGAGAGGTTGGGGTACGACCTTAGATCAGGGGCGTACTATGATTGACATCAGGTCATTGGTCCCAGTGCAGTGGGATTACCTCAAGGATGTGGTAGATGTCGGCATCACTGCCGAGTATAGAGATAATTTTATTACGCACCCATTTCCCAGATATACAGATCCAGTGGGGGCGCTAGGCAAAGGGCAGGTGGTTCAGCCATAGCTTGTACAGCCACAGGGGCAGCCAGGATAGATGCCTCCACCATAGTAGAGGGCACAGCTAGGACCACAGCAGGGTCCTCAACCTAGGACAGTATAGGTGGACATCCCTGTACAATAGATGGGGATGGATCCTAGAGCTGGTGGTAGTGGGAGCACCAGGCAGTCCCAGAGATGGACTGCGGCATAGCTATCTGAGCTGCAGTAGGTACCTCCACAGGAGGAGGTACAGGAGGGGGATCCTATGCAGGAGGATCAGCCTGTGCAGGACATAGCACAGGAGGCAGGACCAGAGGTCGGGTAGGACCCACAGCGGTGGATGCAAGAGAGAGTGAGGCAGCTCACTAGACAAGTGGGAGACCTCACCATACAAGTGGTAGTCTGAGATGCTAGACTGATGGACTGAGACCGAGAGATCCAGGATCTCTGAGAGAAACTCAGGGTGACATAGGAGGAGGTGCGGCACTAGACACTATGGGCCAATTATTACTTTGCATCATACATAGGTGCGGTGCCTGATGAGGCATCGCAAGTGGCTCGGTTCTTGAGCTATGCAAGAGGATCAGAGGGAGCACAGGTGGTGCCACCTCCAGATAGGGCCCCACCTCCACCTCCTCCAAGTGATGAGGGAGAGGGCCAGAGTTAGGCTGCTTGATAGATAGATGGATCACAGAGTATATCAGATGCATTGGCATCACCATTTTTTGAGATAGATCATGCTCGAGTAGCACCATTTTGTACTTGTATCAACACATTGAGATATATAGATATGAGCTCGTCTTTTGGTATCATTGCATATTGTATATTGTCTTTTATGAGATGTTTCTTATATGCTTAGATGGTTTAGATGATTAGAATGTATGTAAATGTATGAAATGCACATGTATGTATGTAGATGTAATGATGTATGTATGTAAATGATTTATGTAAATGCAATGTGTAGATGGATTATGAATTGTGAATATGAATATGTATATGGTACTAACATTTCATGCAGGACAACAAATGCTAACCAAAGAACATGTGAAGAACTGAGAGCGAGGACCGAACGCCTGTGCAGTCATGATGAAACCAGAATGGTGAAGAAGAACTCCCCAGAAGAAATGCAATAAAAAGAACATTGAATCATTGTCACAATGCAAGTCTAGAATGAAAATGCAATCCTATGTTAAATGCAAATATGAGAATGCATTTCTAGGACATGGTTGTGAGACCCATCGTATGTTTATCATCATTGAGCATTTTTTGGAACATCAAAGTCGATACAACCCTTACTGGCGCCACAATGCAACCATAAGGATATGAATATGACTTATCATCGGATGAAATGTAGGAAACAAATGTAAGCACCAGGGCACAAAAGCCAAGAGGACCTGAACATTGTTTCCAGTTAATGTTGCAAGAGTACACCAGTATCAAGGCATTCAAAGCAAAGATAACCATGAGTGTGATCATGCGTAAACAAACATATCAATAATAAACAAAATAATGACAAATAGAGCAATAACAAGCAAGGAGATAGTACCGACCTCACCATGGCGTACAAATAAACAAGATCGAGGGATGTGAGGCTATTCCACCATATTGCGGGAGCTCTTATCACATACACCCTATTTATTTTACGTTGTCAGATCATCGAGACTACACCATCAAGCAGTAGACAAAGAAAATATCAATGAAATCCATAAGAATAGACAGCATACAAAGAAATATTCAATCATAGCTCAGCATGTTTCAATGTTTGTGAATGTGTATGTGTAGAGGTGTTAAAAACACCATTGTGCTTGTGTGTATATTGTGTTTGATTGTTATCAATAGATGTTTACATTTCAGATATCTGATGTGTGTTAAAAAAACAAACATGTGTCCAAAGATAGTGTTGAGAAACACTATTTAGGGTGGTGTTGAAAAACACCAGTTTGTGTTAGTAGATAGTTTTCCTTGAGAAGTGACAAGATTACTGACTCAAGTGTAAACCAAAGATGTGATCAAATGGGGGGGCCATGCCCCAAGTAATGATGACTAACTTGATGTATGTTGTGAGGAAAAATGAGATGTGATTGCCCCCAAGCGTATGGCACTGAATCAATGACAAGTCAGGAGGGTCCATAAAGGAAACCAGAGTGTCACAAAAGTGACCAAAAGATATGTACAAACTAAAGCATAGAATCATCAAGACCGAGTATCGATACATAGAGCGTTTGAGTATAACTCCAACTATGATGAAAGTGAGCAATCTCAATAGAATAGTGACAGTAGGCAGACATAGTGAGGACCACTGGTGACTGACGCGAGAGAGATGCTCAAATGAAATGATCATGGTATAAGCTATACATCAGTAGGAAGACGTAGTGGGAACCACTGGTGACTGATGTTAGGGAGATTATCTAGAAGAGACGACTCAATATAAGCTAAGTGACAGTAGGCAGATGCAGTGAGAACCATTGGCGACTGTCATGAAGTAGATCCAAAAAGATAATAGGACAGTGCCTCCTAGATCAGGAGGGTCATTCTAAGAGTATGACCATTTTAAATCCATGTGAGTTGGTGTCTTGACAGGAACTGAAAGCAAATGAAAGCAGGAAAGCATGAAAGCAACAATGCGGGAAAGCAAATGCTTGAAGCCAAGCGGGGCTGCGATAGATATAACATTGAGGAACAAGAGGTTCCTGTTTACCAGGTTTTCACCTTCTTGGTAGAAACTCCTTTTTTTTTCTACCATGACACCTGTTTGCCAGGTTTTCATCAATGGCACTTTTTTTTCTTTTTCTCTTTTTTTGTATTTTTCAATTTTTTAATTTTTTTATATTTTTTGAATATATGATTTTTTTAGAGATACATCAAAGTGCCTATCGCTAGGTTTTCACTAAGATGATCATTTTTTTAGGACTTTAGTATGTACATGAGCATACTAAAGATGTCTCAGCTGTAGAACCGCTTCAGATGAAGAGTGTTGATGGGCTCTTTGAGTTGTTCTCCTTCAGTAGTAGAGAGTTGATAGGTACCCTAAGGATAATAGATGGAAGACCAGTGTTGAGTAATTTTAAATTTAGAGCAGAGCTCTGTCAAATCCTTATTTTTAAATTTTCCCCCATTATCAGTGATAATCACTAAGGGTACACCATGCCTACAGATGATGTAATTGAGAATAAACATTGCTACTATTTTTCCACTAGCAACGGCGAGAGGGACTGCCTCCACCCATTTAGTAAAATAATCTGTAGCTATAATGATAAACTTATGTCCATTGGAGGATGAGGGGTAGATCTGACCTACCAAATCAAAGGCCCATTGCTAAAATGGCCAGAAAGTAAGAAATGGAATGAGCTCCTTGGCTGGAGAATGAATCAGGTTTCCATGTAATTGACATTGTTTGCAGGACTTAACAAAATATGTTGCTTCTTTTTCCATATCGAGCCAATAGTAACCAGCTCTAATAAGCTTACGGTCCAATTTCAGGCTGTTAGAGTGTGACCCACAGATAACTTCATGCACCTCTACTAACGCTAGTTTGGACTCATCGGGTTCTAAACACCTAAGAAGGGTACCGTCTAGACCATGTCTATACAAGTCATTAGAAATTATAACAAATCGTGAAGCACTATGGATTAGGTGATGTTTTTCATTCTGGGAGTAAGTGTCTGGAATAATTTAGTCATGTAGGTAGGAGAAGATGTGATGGTAGCAGGATGAGTCATGTCCTATGACAGAACAGATCATCCGGGAGTCAGGAGAGTCATAGGCTAGGTAACATAACGTCTCCACTAGGAATTCATGTCTGAAATCATTTTCAGGAAGTTGTAGCATAGAGGAAAGAGTAGCCATATCATCTGCTACTTTGTTATCTGCCCTTGGAACTTGCTAAAAAGTAATGTGAGTAAAGTATTGTTTGAGATCATCAACTAACCGTTTATAGGGTACCAACTTGGCATCCCTTGTTCGATAGATATCATTGACTTGATTGATAACCAATTGTGAACCTCCAAGAACTTTTAGTTCTACTCTCCATTCTAGAGCAATCTTCATGCCATTGATAAGGGCTTCATACTCAACAATGTTGTTTGTACAAGGAAACAACATCTTGTATGATTTTAGTAATGAGTGTTGTTGTGGTGTAATGAACAGTATCTCGATACCTGACCCCTGTTGGGTAAATGAACCATCAAAGAACATAGTCCATGATCGATGTGTCAGAAGTAATATGGACTCATCTAGAAATTCGATGTGTAATGGTTGATGATCAACTAGAGGTGCTTCTACCAACTGATCTGCTATCGCCTATCCCTTAATGGTTTTCCTTTCCACATATTTAATATCAAACTCACTGAGGAGCATGACCCATTTAGCTAGCCTACCTATGAGAGTAGCCTTACTGAGTAAGTATTTCAAAGGATCAATTTTAGCAATTAGACATGTAGTATGAGCCAACATATAGTGCCGCAATTTTTGTGAAGCAAACACCACTGCAAGGCAAGCTTTTTCTATAGTAGAATATTTCATTTCATATGAGACCAGTGTTCTACTAATGTAATGGATAGCCCTCTCTTTCTTGTGCTGATCTTCTTGAGCCAATAAGATACCCAATGATGTATCCGTAGCAGATATGTAAAGTATAAGTGGTTTCCCATGGATGGGAGGCATCAAGATAGGTGGGTTTGCAAGATACTATTTGATTTGTGTGAACCCTTCATCACATTATTTAGTCCATTGGTAAGTCACACCCTTGTGCAAAGTCTTGGTAAAAGGTTGGGACTTGTCCACCAATTGAGAGATAAAATGCTGGATAGACTACAGTCGGCCTTGAAGTCCCCTCATTTGTCTAATGTTCTTGGGTGGTGGCATCTCCACGATAGCTTGTACTTTTTCAGGATCTACTTCAATACCTTTGGCAGAGATGATATAGCTAAGCAATTTTCTAGATGTTACGCCAAATGCGCATTTCTTAGGATTGAGTCTCAGACTGAATTATTCCATACGATCTAGTATGGGACCTAGATCGGCAAGATGTTTCTTTTGGTGTGTGCTCTTAGCCAAAGTGTCATCCACATAATCTTCCATTGTTTTATGCATCATGTCATGAAATATAGTGGTAATGGCTCTTTGATATGTAGCACCTTCATTTTTTAGTCCAAAGGGCATGAGATTCCAATAGAAGGTGCCCCAAGCACATGTGAAAGTTGTTTTCTCTTGGTCCTCTAGCGCAATTTTAATCTGGTTGTAGCCAGAGAAACCATCCATTAATGAGTACATTTCATATCCAGCTGTCATGTCTATGATCATATCAATATTAGGTAATGGAAAATCATCCTTAGGACATGCCAAATTTAGGTCCCTAAAGTCTGTGCAAACTCTTATAGATTTATCATGTTTTGACACTGGAACAATGTTAGAGATCCACTCGGCATAATCAATTACTCTGATAAACACTACCTTAAGCAATTTCTCTAATTCTGCTTTGACAAGTAGAGCTACGTGTGGATGCATTTTGTGAATTTTTTGCTTGACTGGCTTAACGCTTGGTGCAATGGACAAATGGTTCATGATTAGATTAGGGTCTAGCCTAGGCATATCTGAATATTTCCATGCAAAGTTAATCTTTTTTCTTCTGAAGAATGTAGTGAATTCCTCTCTCTGCCTCTGATAGTGATTGTGCCAAATGAATAAGTTGAGGTTCTGCCTCTGTACCCAAGTTGAGAGGTTGAGTTGGTCCACTAAGCACAGATGATCTTTCCTAAAAATGACTCAGAAGTGCATCAAGTATCTCATCCGTGTGCGCCTTGGAGAGGTTTTCACCCTTGGATACGTCTTTTATTTTGACTATTTTAGGCTCTAATACTGCCACAATGTGGTTTTCACCATCAGAGGGCCTATTTTTTCTTGTTTTTATTTTGTGACTAAGATACTTGATGTTAGCTTCAGTCATGTTGACACTTGCTTCACTAGTTGGAGATGTTACAAGTTTGACAGCATGTAGGTAATAGGCAAGAGTGTAATCATTCTGGAATGTAAGGACTTCACTAGATGGGGAGGTAGAGTTCCAATCTATAAGCTCAGGATGGCGAAGTGAAAGAGGAGTGATGGGTTCAAGTGTGTTCATGGTATAGTCATCAAAGGCATGGACAAGTAAGTTGAGACCCAAAGTGATCTCATCCAGAGGTATAGTCGAATTCCTTTGATTCCTAGTGATCATAGTAGATGAAACGTTAACACCTAGGGAGTCAGACTCATGCGACCCTACACTAGACCATTCACCTACTTCGAGAAGGTTTTCATATGCATTAGCTGTATCTGTATCTCTGTCAAAAGTGACATAGGACAAGCTGTCGAACTCATATTCATGGGAGTCCATTTCATCATTGGGTCTCATATCAAGAACATGTGTGAAATCAACCCTTTGTCCCCAGTTGGGATGAGTTCTACCTAGAAATTCTGCTATTGTCAGATGAGCACCTTGTGACTTAGGTACCTCATTAGTGTTTGTAACATCAGATGTTTCTTGTGTAAGGAGAAGTGACTGGAATTCTTGGTCAAACTTCTCTTGAAAGTGTGGTGGTATTTATAAATTACTCTGATGACCTAAATTCAGAGTATAGATTTCTTTCCACTCTTCATAAGTTAATGGAACAATAGAAGTGGCTAAATCAGAATCACTGTCAGTGTCTACTGTACTAAAATGTGGTACAAATTTATCTGGCTTAGCAAAGAATGCTACCAGGTCTGGAGGAATAAGATAAGGAAAAGTATCCTTATCAGAGCTGTCTTCAGGTTCCTCGGTCTTAGGTGTTTCTTCAGGTGTTGGTTTCTTATCTTCACAAGGTACAAACTTATTTATTCCCAGTAGGAATGTGAGTTTTGGGAAGCCTATACCTATAGAGTCATGTGTTCTGCAACCAATAGCTTCAAGTGTTGCAATCAATCCCTTATGATTTGCACCTATGGGACCATTTCCTTTGTAGCCAAAACATTGCATAATAGATAAACCTTTGCCATAAGTTTCAGGTTTCATGTCATAAGGAGGAGTATTTTCAGAATTGTCATCTCCTTTATAGATCCAAGCTTTGATAGCTCTGTCTTCATATTCTTCTTCTAATGGTACTGTGGCTTGTACAAAAGTACCACCATATTTTGTTGGAGGAGGAACTGTAGAAGGTTTAGTGTGCTTAGAGGGTCTCCCATAAGAACGGGGAGACAATGGCAAAGATGTAATAGATAGCATAGGCTCAATCTTATATCCACCCATATCAGTTTCTTTGAGTGTCAAACCTTTTTCCATTTCTTTTAATTTATCCTCAAGGATTTCAATAGACTCTATGTTGGTAGGCACAAGGATACCAGCAGATTTAGTGAGAGCATTGCAATCATAGCGTGTATTGGCAAGTATAGTAACTTCAGAACCATGAAATGGGAACTTAATGCACTAGTGGTATGTAGAGGGAACAGCCTGCATTTCATGGATCCATGGCCTTCCTAGCAGAATATTGTATGCCAAAGGAATGTCAAGCACTTGACAGATAAGATCACGTTCAACAGGACCAACTCTTATAGGTAAAACAACTAGCCCCTTGGATTTATGTTCTTCCTCATCATAGGCTTTAATGGTTATCTTTTTGCAAGCATCAATGCGGTCTTCGCCATATCCCAACTCAATAAGGAAACTAGCAGAGCAGATATTTAGCCCAGCACCATTATCTATGAGAACACGGCGAACAAGCTTGGGACCAATCATGAATTCAATGTGCAGCGGGTTATTATGTGGGTGACTCAAAGAATGGTCGTCTTCCTCAGAGAAAGACAAGTAATGTGAGGAGGTCAAGTGACCTACCATAGATTGAAATCGGTCAAGATCAAGATCTTCTAGGACATTTGCCTCAGTGAGGGCTTTGTCTAGAATTTCCCTATGAGCCGAGGAAATTTTTAGGAGCTCAAAGATAGTTATCTGAGCATTAGTACATTGCAATTGATCAAGAATGTTGTAATTGGCAGCATTAGATGAGGAACCCACCTTGGGATTCTTAGTAGCAGAGTCAACCTTAGCTTTGTCTGAAGGTTGAGTTGATGTAGATATAGAAAGTTTAGGGCCTTTGAGAATGATTTTAGCGTGAGATCGAGTAACAAAATTAGCACCCACTTTAGATTGTCCTTGTTCAAAGGATTGAGGTGTAGACCCTCGCAAAATGGAAGGTGTTTTAGACTTGGAAGTATCTTCCTTTCCCATTATAATGATGACATTACAATATTCAATATCCACAGGTTCAACCATATTAATGACATTGTCGTTATTGGTGTATGTATAGTTGACCTTCGCATCAGTATTTTTGCCTTTAGATGATTCACCTTTTCCATGAGGAGGAAATGGATCTTTGAAAGCTTGGTGATCAAAATTTTTGTTGTGACTTCCCACAGCAATGACTTCACTATCAATGAGATCCT
>MU225716.1:1105102-1117037 GCA_018584345.1 Thuja plicata
ACTCAGGTCGAGTAGAGTCAGTCAAAACTCAAAATTGCCTAGTACAATAGGACTTTGATGATTCAGAAGAATGACAAATGCAACAAAATTGGTTAGAGTTGCAAGATGCCAATTTTGGGGTGTTACAACTGTAACATAGGGTTTTGTGTTCATCATTCATTAGAGAATGTTAAGTAAATTATTTTCATCATTGGGCCATTATTAACGGACATTGAAAAATCACACAATCATCACCAGTCACAAGCGCAACTATGAAGATATGAATGTGATTTATATCGGATTGGAATGTGGAAAGATTCTAACATAAGCATCAAAGATATAAAGGTCAAGATGACTTAGATGTTAGCTTACCCATTTTACTGTAGAAAAACCATGCTCACATCAAGGCATAGATGCCAAGATGATCGGAACAACAGTTGTGCAAAAAAATAGTCAAGGATAATGCCTCAAATCTCCTAAGTGTTTCAAGGGAACAAAAAGAGACACTCAAGAGTTTCAAGACCACACCCACAAGCAGAAAGAAAATAAAAACATGCCCCATGCCCCAATTCCTCTACCTATGCATCTTGGAGAGACTTATTATACAAGGACACTCAACAAAAATCAATAATAGTTAGCACACAAAGAAAAGATCATGACATAGCTCAAGCATTTAGTGTTGTGTTTAAACATTTAAGTGTGTTAACTGATACTGAGTTCTGAGGATAAGGATTTCAGGGGTTGTATTGAAAAACACTCAATGTCAAGGGTTGTATTGAAAAATACACTTGGGGTGGTGTTGAAAAACACCATTTGTGAGGCATCCTAAAGACTAACGCATCCAAGAGACCAAAGCTAACACAATTATGCCCCATAGACAAAGACAAAGACCAATTCCAAACAAAGGCAACAACAACAAGGCATGATGGAGAAAGGATAAGTGTCGAGGACATGCGCTAAGAAATAAGGGTGAAAAGGCCTCAAGTAGCACTTGTTTCCAGGTTTTCACCACTTGGATTTTATTACAATTTTTTACTACCAATGCGCCTGTTTCCAATTTTTCACCAAGGCACTTTTTCTATTTTTTTTGAATTTTTGAATTTTTTTTTTTTTTTTTGTATTTTTGGAATATATAATTTTTTGGAGATACATCAAAGCGCCTATTGCTAGGTTTTCACTAAGATGATCTTTTTTAGGACATTTTCTGATTTATAAAATTTTTGACAATATATCATTTTTGGGGGATTTTTTTAGGATCAATAAGAATGTACAAAGGGTGCCCCCAAACAGAATGTGCATCATGGATAAAACTTCTTCAGGTGCAAGAGATTGATAGGATCAAGGAGCTAATCTCCCTCTGCTATAGACAATAAATAAGCACCTGACCCAAAATTTGTTGTGATGATGTAAGGTCCAAGCCAATTAAGTTCAAATTTTCCCTTTTGATCTCTATGTTGTTGATTCTAAGGATTTTCACGTACGAAAAGATCTCCCACTTGGAATTCTCTAGGGTGAACCTTTTTGTTGAAGGCTTTGGACATGCACTTTTGATAAACCCTCATATGGTCAAATGATGCTTGACTTTTTTCATCTAGAAGTTCTAACTCTTGAAGTCTCATGGCACAATAGTCTTCATCTGTAACTAGACCTTTGAGGGAAACTCTAAGTGAAGGAATCTCAACCTCCAAAGGTAATAACACTAGTTCAGTGCCATATGCAAGGGAAAAAGGAGTAGCCCCAGTAGGAGTAAAAATACTCATTCAATAGGCCCACAAAGCTGGATTTATCTGTAAGTGCTAATCTCTACCATTCTTATAGATTGTTCTATGTAAGATTTTAAGAATGGTTTTGTTTGATGCCTCTGCTTGACCATTTCCTTGCGGGAAGTAAATGGAGGACCAATATTGTTTAATCTTGAATTTCTTGCAGAGTTGTTTAAAGTCCTTATATTTGAACTAGCCTCCATTATCAGTGATAATCTCAGAAGGCACTTCATATCGAAAGATGATATGGATCAAAATGAATAGAGAAACTATCTTGCCCGAGGCAATAGAAAGTGTGACAGTTTATATCCATTTAGTGAAGTAATCAGTAGCAGTGATAATAAACTTGTAACCACCTGATGAGTTGGGATGAATCTTCCCAACAAGATCAAAGGCACAACATTGAAATAGCCAATGAGATATAGAAGGAATGAGCTCCCTGCCTGGAGCATGTATCAGGTTACCATGTTTTTGACACTTTTCACATGACTTTGAAAAAGATACTGCATCAATCTGCATCATAGGCCAATAGTACCCCACCCTAAGAAACCTCTGGGCCATGGCAAGACCATTGAAATGTCCCCCATAGATTTCTTTGTGGATGTCAACTAACGCTTGGTCAGATTCTTCCTTTTATAAGTATCTAAGAAGTGTTCAATCTAGACCCCTAGTATACAAATCACCAGAAATAAGGGAATGACGAGAGGCATTTTGGGTAAGGTTTATGCATTCAAATCTATTAAAGGTTTTAGGAATAATACCATCATGAAGGTATGAGTAAATGGCACTGTAACAAGATGAATCATGACAAACGATGATACAAATGACATGACTTTCTTAGGAGTCATAGATAGGGTGATGTAGCTCTTCCACCAGGAATTCAAATCTGGATTCATGTTTCTCTAACTGAAGGAGTGAAGCAAGTGTAGCCATAGCATTATTTGTTTTCTTCTCTAGGGATTTGTTGAAACATGACAAAGGTGAAGTATCATTTCAAGGAATCAACCATTTTCTTGTAAGGTACCAGTTTCTCATTTGTTGTTTGATATTCATCATTAACATGGTTGATTGTCAGCTGTGAATCTCCATAGATGTGTAACTTTTTGATTCTCCATTCTATGGCCATCTTAAGTCCATTTGTTAAATCTTTGTACTCAGTGATGTTGTTTGTACATGGGAACAATAACTTGTAAGACTTAGGAATCGTGTACCCATGAGGAGAAACAAACAACACACCAGCTCTTGAACCATTCTACATAAAGGATCCATCAAAGAACATCTTCCATGTTCTTTCAGTCATATACATGAGGTGCTCATCTAGGAAGTCAACTTGAATAGGTGTAGTATCTTGCAATAGGAAATTAGCCAATTGATCTTCTATGGCTTGTCCTTTGATTTCTTTACGCTTAATGTACTCTATGTCAAATTCTGAAAGTATCATCATCCATTTAGCAAGTCTACTTGTGAGGGTAGCCTTACCTAGCAAATAGTTGAGTAGATCTATTTTTTCTATGAGGTGTATAGTGTGCGCAAGCATGTAATGTTGCAACTTTTGGGAAGCAAACACAACTGCAAGGTAAGCTTTCTCAATGTTGGTGTAGTTAACCTCATATGAAACAAGAGTGCAACTAATGTAGTATATTGCTCTTTCTTTCCCATGTACATCAAGTTGAGCTAGTAATGCCCCCAAGGAATATTATGTCACTAAAATGTATAGAATAAGTGGTTTCCCTGGGATAGGAGGCATTAAAATAGGAGGATTTTCCAAGTATTTCTTGATTTGATCTATGCTCTTTTGACAATCCTCATTGTGTAAGTTCTTGTTGAAGGGTTGAGCTCTATCTGCCTACTATGAAATGAATCTCCTTATGGATTGAAGACATCCTTGAAGAATCCTCATTTGACTAATGTTTCTAGGAGGTGGCATATCTATGATTGCTTGGAGTTTTTCAGGGTCTACTTCTATTCCTCTTGCTGAAATGATGAATCCTAGAAGTTTTCTAGAGGTGACTCCAAATGCACACCTTTTAGGATTTAACCTTAGTTGAAATTGTTTCATGTGATCTAGAATGACTTCTAAATCATCTAAGTGTGTATCTCTCTTCTGCGACTTGGCCAAGGTGTCATCCACATAATCTTCCATGCTTTTATGCATCATGTCATGAAAAATGGTTGTCCTAGCTCATTGATAGGTGGCTCCTGCATTTTTTAATCCAAAAGGCATAACGTTCCAACAATAGGTACCCCATGCACAAGTGAAGGAAATCTTTTCTTGATCTTTAGGAGCTATCTTAATCTGATTGTACCTGGAAAAACCATCCATCAAGAAATAAATATCATAACCCACAATCATATCCACTATGATGTCTATATTGGGAAGTGGAAAGTCATCCTTTGGGCATGCTCTATTGACATCTCTAAAATCTGTGCAAACTCGAATGGATTTGTCATGTTTGGAAACTGGGACAATGTTTGATATCCATTCAACATAGGCAATAGCTCTTATGAATCTTGCACCAAGGATTTTTTCTAATTCTACTTTGACTAGGAGATCTATGTGAGGATGCATCTTTCTCAACTTTTGTTTAACTAGTTTGACACCTAGAGCTATGTAAAAGTGATGCATAGTAAGATTTGTGTCCAACCCTGGCATATCTAAATAAGTCCATGCAAAGTTGATCTTCTTTATGTAAGAACTTAGTGTAGGCTTCTTTTTCTTGTGGTGAAAAGAATTCAGCCAAGTGTACGATCTGTAGAGCCTCATCTGTACCCAAATTGACTTCTTTTGTTGGTTCAATAAACACCAAAGATCTATCTTTAAATTAGCTAGGGAGACGATCAAGTACCTTGTCCTTAGGCGACTCAGAGAGGTTTTCACCCTTGGATACGTCATTTATTTTTTCTTTTTTTGGTTCTAACACCGCCACACAATGGTTTTTACCATCAAAAATCCTATTCTTTTGATTTTCTTTTCTTTTTATTTTGTGACTAAGGCACTTGATGTCTAGCTTGGTCATGCTAGTAGTCGGTTCACTGGTGGAAGAGACTACAGGTTCAATAGCATTTAAGTAATAGGTTATCTCATAATCATTTTGAAATGTTAAGAGCTCAAGTTCTTGAGAGAGTTGGGACCAATTGATGAGGTTAGGATGAACAAGGGGTAAGTCAATGAATAGTTCAAGGTTGTAAATGTGAATTATATCATCTCTAGTGACCAAAGAGTTGGAGTTTGTCAAGTATCCTTCTAAGCTACCCAAATCAAGATTCATCCTAACAAGTGAAGAATCATCCACTAAGGAAACATGTGGGTTAAAATACTCTAATCCTACATGTGACTTGTCAGCTACCTCAGGTTGAGAACTATAAGTGTGGATGACATCAACATCCATGTCAACTGTGGAAGGCTTTGAGAAGGAGTCCCATTCATACTCATATGAACTTGTGTCTGAACTGCGACTAGGATTCTTACACCATGAGGGTTTGAGACATCTTGATGTTGAAGGTCTAGTGTCATCAAAGGTAACACCTTCTCTTTCCATTAAACAGACAAGATTCTTTTGTTGACATTCTCTGAAAGGATCTTCTACATCTGATTCATCTTGTTCTAATGTCGCAACTGAATCATGAGTGACTGGAATATCTGAATCTCCCCAAAGGAGATTAGTGGAAGGGAGCCAATCTTCACACATGTCTTTCTGATTTGTAAAATTAGGTACATATTCTGGTTCATCTTCACTATTTGACTTATCAAGGATAAGAGTAGTGTTCTTGATGTTATTCATCAATCCTAGGCCAACCGTCTTCTTAGACTTGCATCCAAAAAAGAGCATGATCAAGAGGTTCGGCCCTAGCATCCAATCTTTGATTAAGAGGGCCATCTCTAGGATAGCCCATCTATTTGACAAAATTATACCCTCTTCCATAATCCTTAGGAGAGGGAGAGAAGTTCTCATTGTGCATGTATTTCTCTTCACTATAAATCCAGTCTCTAACAAATGTCTCCTCTTTCTCATCTTGAATAGGCACTGAGGACTCTACAAACATGCCAAATAAATTCATAGCTAAATAGGAAGTTCTCTTTTCTTGTGAAGGCTTTCCATAAGACCTCAGAAAAATTGGTAGTTTTGTGAGGGAGTTGAGTTGATACCCCCCATGCCAAGATCTACTGACTTGAGCTTGTCTTTACATTCAACTAAGGTTGCATCAAACTATTCTACTTCTCTATTGAGGGGAACATGAGCTCCTACTGAAATTGAATTAATAGATAAATTCTTATCCCCAAATATACAAATATTTATTCCATTGTAAGGGAACTTAACACACTGATGATAGGTAGATAGCACTGCTTGTATATCATGAATCCACGGTCTACCGAGCAAGATATTATACATAAGGGGGCTAGCATCAACTATTTGAAATAAAATATCATTTTCAACAGGGCCAATCCTAACAAGAAGGATGACCAACCCCTTGGAACTTCTTTCCACCTCATCATAGGCTTTGATGGTGATCTTTTTCCTGGTATCTATGACTTGTTCAAAATAACCCAACTTTTTCAAAAGACTAAAGGAACATATGTTAAGCCCAACACCCCCATTTATCAACATGCGCCTAACATGGGTTTTGTGGATCATGACCTCAATATCAAGAGCGAGATTATGTGGGTGGCTCAAAGCTTTATCATCATCCTCTGAAAAAGTAAGGTAATGAGAGCTAGCAATATGGTTAACCATGTTCTGGAATTGATCAACATCTAAGTTGTTGGGGACATTTTCTACACCCAACGCATCCTCAAGGACTTTTTTATGTCTCAAGGAAAACTCTAAGAGCTCAAAGATCTAAATCTGAGCTGGGGTTCTTTGCAACTAATTGAAAACATTATAGCTTGACTTAGGATTGATTGCTGGTTTTGAGGTGACATTCTTGGATGCCACTTGTTTTGGTTTATTTGATTGACTTGAACTGGGTCCTCTAATGATAATAGGACCTTTACTTCGTGTGATTTCATTGAGAGTTTGCGATGACACTCTAGAGTTAGGACCCCTTAGCACCACGATGGGTTCTTCATCAAAGATAGGAGGAGAGTCCATGTCTAGATCATAACCATAGGGATCTTTATCCCTCATCATGTTGACATTTTCTTCAACAACTTCAAGCATGTTGACAACATTCTCTGCATCTGTGTAAGTGTAATTGATCTCATCCTTTCCATTCTTAACTTTATAGGTTTCCCCCTTCTCATACTTGGGCAAAGGTTATTTAAATGCCTTATGATCAGTGTTGGTGTTCAATCCATCTACCTTAAGTTTGCCATTCTCAATGAGATCTTGGATGATATGTTTGAGTTTCCAACAGTTTTCAATATCATGTCCAATGTCGTTGAGAAACTTGCAAAAGGCTTTCTCATCCCACTAATGTGGCTTAACATCAGGTATATAATGCTTTGTAGGATATTGAGGATGCGCAAGGTTGTTGGCAATAAGTGTTTTCAAGACATCCTCATATGAATAACCAAGTTTTGAAAATTGACGTATTTATTTCTTAGGCCTATCTTGGTATCTTGGCTTGTTCTCTTGTTGATTAGATGCATTGAGTTTCATGGCTTGAATAGCACTAGACAAGTGGAGCAAAGTTTGATCTTTGGATTGGGAGGAGTCCACAACTCCATCATTGACCACTTGTTTGTTCCTATACCAATGTGAGTTATTTCCTTTATCCTTGTTAGGGTGGTTGGTATTTTGATCATTGTTGTTATTGTTGTTGTTTCCATGTTTGGTCAAAATTCCTTGTTCTTTCAAAACATCCTCAATCCTACATGTGGTTTCAACCATGGTGTCAAAGGAATCAAAAAACATCTTCCTAAATTCATACCGCATTTCGGAAACCAAGTTTCTAACAAGGATGTCAATATTTTCATTTTTAGGAATGGTCCTAGGGTAGAAAGAGCATTGTCATCTCCACCTTTGCAAAAAAGTAACAAAGGATTCCCTTTGATTTTTCTTTAAGTTGCATAAGTCCAACATGGTGATATATTTTGAAAGATTGTATGCAAAGTATTGAACGAATCTATGGACGAGCTCTTTGAACGTCTTAATGGGGGGAGTTATGTTGGTGAACCATTCCATTGCTTGACCCTTAAGACTCCTTGGGAACAATCTCATGAGGTATGATTCATCTTAATGTAACTCAAAACTTGTGGTATAAAATTGGCGCACGTGATCATGTGGATCTCCATTCCAATCATACTTGTCATATTGAGGGATCTCAACCTTTCTAGGGAAGTATTTCATGTTAAAAAAAATTTCAAAAGGATTAGGACAACTTGAATGAAGTGAGAATGAATTCTTGGGTGCTAACATCTTTTCCATCATACTCTTAAGTTTTTTGATCTCCTCTTCTTAATATGGACCTTGCTTCTTAATCTTCTTGTCCACATAAAATTTGTAGGGGACTCTAGAAACCTTGTTGATTAAACTCTCTAGGAACTTGTCTTTGTTTTGATCTAAATATTTCTCCACATACTGTTGGAAGAGTGGTTCTTCTTGCATTTTCATGAAGTCCTGGGAGGTGATGTCAAAACTTGAGCTACTACCCCCATATTGTGAACCATGGTGAGCACGTTGTGAAGATTGTCTTGAGTTCCTAGGACATGTTAGTCTCCTATAATGATCATTTCTTGAAGCCCTTCTTCCTCTAGGGCTAGGATATTGTGACGGTGTTCTCGAATGTATTCCACTTTGTGGAGTCTTAGGAGGGGTGGATGGAGGATAGTTGTTTCCACCACCAACACGCATGATGTTGAATTGATCATTAAGTTGTTGAGCCAAGAGTCTATCTTGCTCTTCCTAAAAGGATTTCCTTTCTATCTCCAACAAGGCTTGTATTTCCAACTCTAGGAGTCTAAATTGATCTTCCTTTGCAGCTTGCTCATCTAGGAAGGCTTTCTTTTAATGCTCAATTTTCTTGAGTCTTTCACTCATGTATCTTGAAGATGTTTTGAGCGGTGAACTTGGTCTTGAATGTCGAAACAAATTATTGGTGTATGATGCATTTACGCGAGTGTCATAAGGTTCATCATCTTTGTTTTCATGTTGTGATTGTTCATCTTGATAGGCTTGCCTCTTACCTCTCTCATCCCTTTGGTGTGCATCTAGATATCTAGTTGAGATAAGGGATGAGACTGGTCGATTGACACAAGAGGAACTGCAAAACAAAATGGTATCTCTATGTTTTTCAAATATGTCATCAAGGCGTTTATCCATTTCTTCCCCCTCTCGTTGAGTCATTGTGTAACTCATATCCATATCCAAGAGAGAAGATGATAAGGGTGTACTCAACTCACTAAGGTTACTCTTGGAATCAAACCAAACTTCTAAGTTGTTCCTGGGTGATTGATCAAATATAGGCTCTTTTCCCTTAGATTTTTGGCAAGTTTAAACTAAGGGTAATTGGTTAACTTGAGGTCACTTTCCTTGATCTACTTGATATCTTGTTGTAACTAGCATGAAAGAAAAGGTACTAGGTGATAGGATGACCCTAAGAAACATTGGTACCAAACCAGGATAGTAAAGGCATTCACTTGTCCAAAAGAGAGGTGATAAGATAGAATTTTGTAAGAGGCGTAAACCAACACTGCATAGAGGTGCTCACTGAACGGGTGAATACCCTAACACATATGGATTAGGAGGATGATTTAAACAAGTTATATTGATTGAATTTGAATTTGTATGGAATTGAATGGACAAGAGATTACTAAAACTCTCCAAGTGTGTTATCAAAGGATCCAAAGGTTTATCTTCTCAACAAGGACAGTTTCTAGCTCACCAACTCCAAACAAGGTCACTTGTGAAATCAAAGATTACTAATTCAAGAGATCAAAATGAAAGAATCCAAAGTGTAAAAAAGCTTCCAACAGTGGGGTAAGTGACCTAATCTAACTCAGATCGACCAAGGAAGAATGGAAATGACCGAATAGAAAAATGAGAAAGTTGACAGTTTCACACTTATGAATGCAGATTTGTTGATCGTTTTGATGTTTGCTTTGATATTTGGTGTATGTTTTGATGTTTCAATCATGCAAGACACATCAAGTAGATTTTTTGTTGTAAAAAGAATAGTCATACCACAACCTAGGTAAGCTAGGGAAATATATGTTGAATTCCCACTTGAATCGAAGTATAGCAATGCCTACTCATAGAGGACAACCTAGAAGCTTGGAGGCACGGGCTCCTCCTTATAGTGCACTCACTTCTTAGGCACACCAAGCTTTGAATCCCAAGGGAATCACTTCCCAAAGGACTGTTGTCTCTACTAAGAGCCATGAAAATGTGGGATGTCTTAGTCGGTCTTTGACCTTTCACGCCAACAGATAGAGAGATTTTGGTCACTAGAACAAATTTTTTAGTTAGGGCATCTGTTAAAGTAGCTATACATGCAGAAGATTAGCCCCGTTAAGGAGGCCTCCCAGCCTACATAAGTTATGGTTTGTAGGTTTTTATGCACCATGAGGGTACTGAGGGAGATCTTCTATCAGCATAGCAAAATTGACACTTGTTCACTATGAGATTAGTCACAATGACATTTTTTATATACCAGTTTGGAAGGGCTTGGCTTTAGCCTATTACCGGTTGGGAAATCCACTCTCACTGGCTCTGTTAAAGCTCTTGGGAGGTAGCCATGCTAAAATAATTATATGAATTTCTCTTACACCCAAGATCCACAAAGGCAAGGGGAGAGGATACGTTCATATGATTCTTAGGATTACAATCTAAAAAGCCATTTCAGACACATAAGAAGATGACAACAATCTTTCTGAATTTTTGATCATCCCAAAAGGGCAAGAGCATAGTTTCCTAACATTATTTCCATCTCTATAACATCAGATATAAGTTCATTTTTAAAAGTCTTGCATGTGCATTCCTATTTTAATAAAACAAAACAAAATGCAAGCACAATGTTTACCATTCTATCAATCAAGGAAACTTGCAAGATGATTCATTAGTAGCCTATGTTTTTAGTCTTATTTTTAAATATCCTGCAAACCACTGTTAGGCTATAATCAACAAGTTAAGTTAGAGAACAACAAAGCCCAAAACTCATCAGCATTAGAAAAATCAGAAAATCATAAGTCTAATTGCATATTCAGAAAGTAGATAAAAAATCACGCACTTTCAAAAACAATTGTACTAGAAAATGTTACTGTATGAGCCCATACGAGGCTTTGGAAGCTGCAAAATAGAGGATTAGACAGGTACAATGATGAAAACCTATAATTTTTGATAAATCTATGACTCAAATCTAGAAAATAAAAGCGACCTAGAAATCTTCAGACAATTCTACCCAAAATAAAAAAACATTGCACTCAATTTGGACCTAAAATGAGCAAGATATGATCGTTTGAAGTTAGACTGTAATTTCAAAAACTCCAATGGTGAAGGCAAAGACTTTTCAAAGTTTGTAGACATCAGTAGACTGGGGCATTAAAATTGATGGTTTCATGGCTGTCACAATAGTCCATGCATAATGATGGTTTGACGACCATCAAATTAAACACAATAAAAAAATCTAATTTTTTTTTTTGAAAATCTACCTCAGGCTGCGTGCAGAAAAATCTGAAATCTGCCTCAATTTCCATGCAACGGGTTGTACGTCCTTCTTGGGCAAAAGAAATTTGCCATAGATTTGACTTTCGCTAGATATGGGCGATTTTATACTCATTTTCAACCAAAATGACATTTCTGACGCGATGGTGGGGTCAGATTTGGCTCAAAATGAGAGCTTCAAAGACACTGAGAGAATAATAGACATAAGATAGAAGGAATTTTTGAATGTGATGACAAAAATGGATGTTCTACACCACGGTGGGCACCAAAAATATGTTCTAACATGTTGACACACTTCTATCAGTCATTGTATTCAAGATTGCTCAAGAATGAGGTCTCAAATGGTGACTCATAGCTTCCTATTCATGGAGTGCAAGGGTTTGTGATGAAGGCCCTCAGTTTAGACCTAGTTTATGCCCATGCAAGTACACCATAAAATGAGAGATTCAAAGAGGAGGAGCAATAATGCTAGTCTCCATGATCATCAAATATGCATTGCAAATGAAAATGGAAACTATTCTATATGATAACGATGCATGAAAGGAAATATGCAAACTAATCTATGAAGGAAATATGCAAGATTAATCTATT
>MU225716.1:1117342-1133240 GCA_018584345.1 Thuja plicata
AGGGATTTTTTCTTTTAATTAAATAAGATTATTTAATTAAAAAAAGAGATTTTAATTAAATAAGATAAGATTATTTAATTAAAAAAGAGATTTTCTTTTAATTAAATAAGATTATTTTATTTAATAAAAAGGGATTGTCTTTTAATTAAATAAGATCATTTTATTTTAAATAAAAGATGTTTTTTCTTTTAATTAAATAAGATTATTGATGAAATTATCAAACCTTCGGAAATATTGAAATAATTGAATTAGTTACGATTTGATCAAGGAAATTGATTTGAATTGAAAATGATACAAGACATTGATTCAGGAATTTGATAAATTGATTCTGTCATTTGATAAATTGAAGAATGGGGGCCCATAGTCTAGGAAACCATTTTAGGGTGCATACAGGTCCTACCCTGGAGATTTCATGATCCTCTCACCGAAAGCTACCCTAAGAGGCTATCTAATTATTTTTAGACATCCTTGGCTGGCTAAAGTTGATGCCTATATCGGTTGTCGGTCAGGAGATGTGACCATTTCTAATGGCCAGCACACCAAAACCTTGGCCTTGTATCCTCATGATCGACCTCAGATGGAATTAGCCTCTCCCATATGGCCAGATATAGGTGAGCAAGCTAAAGTTATTAATTCAGTATCCTAATTAATGATGTTAACAAGGGATCCCTTCCTATAGCTTCAGGAGGAAGATAAAGTAATCACCAACATCATGCAAAACTAGTATGGATCGAACTTAGACCCTTTGGATAGTTCCTTCCAAAACCACTCCCTGCAGCCATTGTACACTGATTACCAATTATCTTCTCCTGCATCTAATCAGCTCTATCACCAAATGCTTCCCTATGAGATCCAAGTGGCCTCATTGATAGATGCCTCTATGGTCGAGCTCACTAAGCAACTAGAAGTTTCCCTTGATCGCTTCTTGAACATTAATAGAAAACTTACTCCTTAGTAGCAAAAATCATTGACCAAGTTACTGAAGAACCATACTATATCTTTTGCCTAGGATTATGCTGATATGAAAGATCTAGACCCAAATTTATGCACTCATAGGATCTTTCTAAAGGAAGATAAACCCCTAGTCAGGCAATTTCAAAGGCGTGTCAACCCTACCCTCCGTGAGATAGTTAAAGCCGAACTCCAAAAATTGCTTAAAGTTGGCTTCATATACCCTATATCAGATAGCCAGTGGGTTTCCCCACTAGTTATAGTTCCTAAGAAAGGTAGAAACTAGAGAGTGTGTGTGAATTATAGAGAGCTTAACAATGCCACCAAAAAGGACCATTTCCCTCTTTCGTTCATTGACCAGGTTTTGGACTCTCTAGCAGGAAAGAAATACTTTTCTTTCTTGGATGGGTATAGTGGATACAATCAAATCTGAATTTTCCCAGAGGATTAGGAAAAGACCACATTCACCTTCCCATGGGATACTTTTTCTTATTCAGTTTTACCATTTCGCCTCTACAACGCTCCTGCTACTTTTCAACGAGAAATTATCCGCATTTTTGCTGACATTTTCCATGACTGTATGGAGATCTACATGGATGACTTTACAACTTATGGTGAAACTTATGAGGAAGCATTGGAAAATCTAGAAAAATTCCTCACCAGGTGCGAAGAACACAACCTGTCTCTGAACAATGAGAATTTTTTTATGATGATGCAGGAAGGAGTAGTGCTTGGTCACTATATATCTTCTCTTGGCATTTAGGTAGACCCAGCCAAAATTGAAGTCATTGTGAATCTTCCTACCCCATCCAAATAGAAAGATGTTAGAAGATTTCTTGGTCATGCTTGGGCATTACAAAAGATTCATAAAGGACTTCAACAAGATGGTCACTCCTATGTATTCACTGCTCACTAAAGATGTTGAATTTATTTGGACATCAGACTGTGATGAAGCCTTCTTGTAGTTGAAGTCTATTCTCACTCATACACCTATTTTGTGAGGTCCTAATTGGACCCTTCCATTCCACATACATACAAATGCCTCTGATCATTCCATTGGAGCAGTTCTTGGACAAAAGGAAGGTACTCTAGACCATGCTATTTATTTCATTAGAAAAAATCTGCAAGGAGCTGAGTTGAATTGTACAGTTACTAAAAAGGATCTATTGGTTGTTATCTATGCTCTGAACAAATTTTGTCACTATGTCATTGGTTATCAAATTGTTTTGCATACAATCATGTAGCCACTAAATACCTAGCCAACAAACCTGTAGTCATAGGGAGGTTAGCTAGGTGGTTGTTTCTGCTACAGGAGTTTAACATTACCATCATAGATAAGATAGGCAGATCAAATGTGGTGGCTGATTTTCTCTCATGCGAGCATAATGTTGATGAACCTATGGCAATTGATGATAGTTTCCATGATGACCACTTGTTCTCCATTGTAGCTCAAGCTCCCTAGTACATTGATATTGCTAACTATCTGGTTTCCCAAAAGGTACCTCCACACTTCTCTCAAAAGGAAAAGTGATTACTAATAGAGAAAAATTTTAACTTTTCATGGATTGCTGATTATTTGTTCTATATTGGCCCCGACCAAATATTGAGAAGGTGTATTCGATGGGATGAAACTTATGACATCCTATGGGCTTGTCATGATGAGCCCTGTGGAGGACATTTTGCCACCAAAAGGATAGCTATGAGGGTACTAAACATTGGTTACTACTATCCATCCCTCTACAACGATGCAGCCAATTATACAATGAAGTGTGATCGATGTTAGAGGATGGGGCGGCCTACTAAATCGGATGAAATGCCACTCTAACCTCAAGTAGTGGTGACTCCATTTGATAAATGGGGAATCAATTTTTTTGGCCTCATTAGTCCTGCATCAGATGAAAATTTGTACATCCTTGTATGTATTGATCATGTGACCAAGTGGGTGGAAGTTAGAGCCATGAAGCATGTTAGGGATAACAGGGTCACACAATTTTTGTATGAGGAGATATTCATGTGCTATGGTGTACCCAGAGAGTTAGTCACTGATCAAGGAGCTCAATTTACCTCTATGTTGATTACTGCTCTAATGAATGATTATAATATTTGCCACCAGAAATCAAGCCCCTATCATCTACAGGAGAATAATGAGGAAAAAATCACCAACAGGGAGATAGAAGCTATCCTCACCAAGATATTTCAATTACACAAGAAATATTGGAGCAGTCACCTCCAAGAATCAGTATGGGCCTATCGAACTACATGGAAAACAACAACAGGGTTTACTCCTTTTGAGTTGGTATATGGAAAAATAGTTGTGATGCCAATTGAGTTTGAACATAAGACTTTACGTACAGAATTATAGCTCAACATTGATCGTACTGAAGCACAATGTGACAGAATCCTACAGCTTAACCAGCTTGATGAGATATGGAAAGCTGCCCTACAGTACACTGAATTGGTTCAGACACAGCGGAAAAAGTGGCATGATTCTCATATCCTTAGCGAGAATTTTGCTCCTAGAGACTGGGCTCTTTTGTATGACTCCAGATTCCAAAAAACCCAAGGTAAGCTTACAACACGTTGGCTTGGCCCTTATGAGACTATACATATTTATGCTAACGGAGCAGTTCTATTATCCACCATCGACCATGTACATTTCAAGTTAATGGTGAATGGTCATAAGCTTCACATGTACCATAAACTTGAGACAAAGGTCGATTTCCTGTGACAGTTTGAGATTTCTCCTACTACGAACATTCCTGCAGCCAACTGGAGTAATTATTTTCTCTGGTCATCTCTTTGACATTTTTTCACATGCAACCATAATAAATTTTTCATTTCCTTCAAAAAACACTTGTCCATAATAAAAATGTCATCCCATCAAATTTTTCATCACCTTTTTCTTCCATCATCACATTCACATCACCTCATTATTGCGCTAGGTCAAATATTTTCTATGGCCATGTCATCAAATCATTCCAGATTTGGGAATTTAATACTATAATATTCCAAGGTACACATTACTTTATTGTTTTAAAAAGTTTTTCTTTCATATAAATATCATTATGATACATTGTAATTAATATAGTGATTCATCTACAATTTTGCCGCACTTTTTTTCCACACAAAGTGTGGACACTTGTCACCTTTTTTGTAGGGGGTAGTAAATAGGTTTTGTGTGTAATAAATGAAATATCCCATCAGCTCAAATATTCCATCAGTTTAAAATCTGCTGTTATGATTTCCATACTTTGTCATTAATATTTTTACTATGATAATTGTATTATGTTGTCATGTCAAAAATGATGATTTGACAACCCCTATGTATCACATTTCGCAATCAACCCTGTCTTTTTAAACTCAAAATCCTAGCTTAGATTTACAGCACTATTTAAAAATTTCTTTTGTGTCTTATCTACATTACCCAGAAAAATTGAAAGTTCAAATTATGGGCACAGCAGTGGCATTTCAACAAACAGAATTGATAGCAACAATAGAATAAGAGGGTTTTTCAGGAGTTTTTAAGAAATTGTTGAATTTTTCAAACAGCGGGATGGGTGGTTCTCCTATACAGAACGAACCAGCAAACCACTTGGCATTGTTAAAAGACTAGGATAGTGTTCAGGTTTTTAACAGAGTTGGATGGCTGACCTACTTTGTAATGTTGAATGGTTATGATGAAGCCACGATACTAGAATTCTATAGGACTTACAGCAATGGTGTTGTGTATATCAAAGGGTTGCGAGTAGAAGCTTCTAAAACAAGAATTGTTGAAGTCCTTTGACTTCCTTCCATGGGATAAGAATTTTTGCATGGTCACGATAGAGAAGAATATTATTTACCAATAAATGCTCCAATAGATTACAACAAACAAGGTGTTAAGCGGTTATCTCTCCAAAGAAACTATCCTCAGTTAGCAGTTCATATTATTAGGTACATTACATGTGAAGGCCATTTTTCCTTTCTACATGCAATACACATCAAATTATTGAGTCATTTACGGCATGGCCATTTGGTAAATGTCCCCAATTTTATTTATGCCCTTTTAAATTTAAGTGCTGAAGAGGTATGGAAGGGGTGGCAGAATGCAGTGACCCACCATGGTTTAATCAAGATTTTGGTGGAAAGGTCACTACGGAATGTCTCTCCCATGTCCTAGGATGGATTTATCATAGTACCTCATGTTCAGTTGCATGGAGAAAGGCCACGACCCAAAATTCAAGAACAATAAGGGAATAACCCTGATGAGCATGAGGAATTTGTTGAACCAAAAGAGCCTTTCAGAAACCCTTCTCCTTCAGGAATTAATGTGGAGAATGTGGCATCCAGTCATCCAAACCCTACCTTAGGGAGTGGAGAAACCGAGGTTCCCACATTTTCTTGAACCTTAAAAGTTGAGAAAAAAGATAAAAAGGGTAAGGGTAAGGCTAAGATGGAAGAATATATGAGTCGAGATGTTCTTGTTTCTATAGTTTTTCCTGCAGCCACACCTGTCAAGAAAATAAAAATTTCACAGAAGCATCCTGCAGCTTCTATTGATTCTCCATTATGAAAAAATTTTTGTTGGTCCACTGAGAGGGGGGGTGAATCAGCTGGCTTTAACCTCTTTCTACTCTCACCCTCTAAATCCGATTCAACTCGATAAACTATATTTACTACACTCTTGACAACATGTAACCTTGAACTATTTTAACAACAATATTAACACATATCATCCACATAAGATAATGACACATTAACACCAGATTTAATGAGGAAACCCAAATTGGGAAAAACCTCTGTGGGTCTTGTCACCCACAAATAAAAATACTCTTCTTAAGTATGCTCTGTTAAGAGCCAATCCTGTTAAAGATTGCAAAACACATTGTTAAATGTGACCCGGTCAAGGGATTTTCCTTAGATCTGTTAGGATCTTCACTCTGCTAAAAGTGGCCTAATGAAAGGACTTAAAACACTCTGTTAGAATGTCACCTATCTCTAGGATTTACAATAGGACTATTAGGTCCACTCGGTTAAGATATTTTGCTGATACAAATGTTAAACATATAATAAAACTTGATCTGTTAATGTCGCAACTGTCTTCTACCTTTTGCTTGATCAGATCCTTTTCTCCTCACTTGGTCTGCTAGATTCAGTACTTCATCACTTCTTCAATAACTCTTTCATCAATCATTCATCATCTCTATTCAAAATTCAGTCTTCTTTTTCTTGTATCACTTGTTGACTTATCTTCTGTCAATCTTTTTCTTTCTCTTTTATTAATCAACCAGTAGTAGCTTCACATTCATGTAGCTTTATTTATATAGACAATATTTTACCTTTAATCTTCTTGATTAGGTTTTCTATAAAACAACCTCAACCGTTTGATCATCCTTATGATTTCTTGCCACTCGGTAAACTGCCTGACTTCGGTAAACCACCTAAATTTTATCTTGGAACTTGTTCCCTTCTTGGAACTCACAACATTTGTTTTGCCTCTTAATCTCTACCTTCGATCTTCATCTTGATTTTTCCGGTTCGTAGATCTGTAACAAACTTCTTCCTTTCTCGTGGAATCTTCCAACTCATCATGATCTGTCTTAGATTCAATCTTATCATTGATTTCCAATGACTATTTCTTGCTCGATAACTGTCTTCATGACTCAGTAACATTAACTTCACTGCTTGGTAACTGACAACGCTCAGTGAATAAATTTTCTTGGTACCTTTGCACGAACTTGGTACTCGGTGACTATGGCCGACTCCTTCTTTTCACTTTACTAACAAACCTCCTAGTGCTTGGTAGACTTCACTCATTTCCTTTACCGACATGACTAAAATGTGTTACCGACTCTGTTATCTTGAAAAAATTGTAGAAAATAATTATACCTATCATTACTAAATCATTGTGTGATCTGTATTAGTTTCCCAGTTAAGTCCTTCAACACTTTCATCTTTTCACTTGCTCTCTTTCCTTGTCTTCCTCAACTTGTATTTTACTCCAAATGATATGGCAACTTAATATGAATCAGAAATCAATTGCTTGACATCAATGAAAAAATAAAAACTGATCTAAGAGTATTCTACAACTTTGTATACCTCTGATCTTGGTCTTCATCATCATCTCATCATGTGAATATCAGTTGGTTAACGATCTCCCTCTTTGACATTGATGGCAACCTTGGCAATTGATGATGGCAACCTTGGAACCTCGGTCTTTTCTCTGTAATATTCTTTTCTCCCTCTAAGATGATTCTTCTCATGATTTATTCAAACTCCCTCCTTCATAATAATTCTTTCTCTATGTTCCTCAACACTCTTGTTTCTGATAATCATCAATTCACATAATATCTCCCTCTTTGAGAGCAATGTCAAAGTGTCATAATTCCTGAGAATATTCAGGTAGTGAATCATACCTAGCATGTACTGATAGCTCTTGTCATACATTATTATTGCCCTTTTTTTTCACAACTTCAGGCATCTCCTCAAGTGTGAAAGATTGCATCAACTCAGAAAAATAGATATTCTAATGAGTCCTAGAATTGATGCAGCATGTAGCATGCATTTAGTGAATGTTGGGTAGGGGTAGGACCCCTAATTTACCTCTGAGATACTCAAAAGCATCCTTCATTAGTTAGTTAGTGAATATATCTGCTAGTTCCTCCTTTGAACTTACATATTCCAACATTACATTCTTCTCTTGTACTTGCTCTCTCAAATAGTGATATTTGATAGAAATGTGCTTGGTCTTAGAATGCATAACCAGATTCTTTGATATATTGATAGCTCTTGTATTATCACAATAAATAGTAATTGGATCACTAATCTCTTTATTCATACCTCCAAGTAGTTGTTTGATCCATATAATATTTGCACAATTCATAGCTGCAACAACATATTCAGCCTTGGCAGTTGATTGTGAAATGCAACTTTGTTTCTTGCTTAACCATGTTACTAATCTGTCTCCCAAAAAGAAAGCTCCTCAACTTGTAATTTTTCTGTCATCAATGTTCCTGGCCCAATCAGCATCAATGTAGAACTTCAAAGAAAAGTCTCCTTTCCTTTTTTATAGTAACCCAAAACCTTCAATGCCTTTCAGATATCTTCATATTCTTTTTACTGCAGACATGTGTGTCTCCTTTGGATTGGAAGAGAATCTTGCAACAATCCCTACTGCATGTGAAATGTCAGGTCTGCTATGTACAACATACTGTAACTTGCCAATCATTGATCTGTAAAATGTGTCATCTACTGCCTGTGATTCATCTTCCTTTGATAATTTACATCCAGTGGCCATAGGTGTTTCGACAGGTTTTGAATCCTCCATACCAAATTTCTTCAAGACTTCCTTGATGTACTTTGATTGTGTGATGTAAATCCCATCTTTGGTTTGCTGTATCTGTAATCCAAGAAAGAACTTTATCTCTCCTGTCATGGAAATTTCAAATTGCTTTTTCATCTCTTCAGCAAATTATTTACTCAATGTGTCACTTCCTCCAAAAATAATATCATCAACAAATATTTCAGCAATCAAAGTTTCTTTATCATCATCACATTTCAAATACAAATTGTTGTTGTCACTTGTTCTCTGAAATCCAATCTTGATCAAATAAGAATGCAATCTTTCATACCATGCCCGGGGTGCTTGCTTTAAGCCATATAGTGCTTTGTGCAACTTGCATACCATGTCCTTGTCAAGATCTTTAGCAAATCCTTCAGGTTGTTCAATGTAAACTTCTTCTTCAAGAATACCATTGAGAAATGTAGACTTTACATCCATTTGATAAACTTTGAATCCCTTATAAGTTGCATGTGCTAGTAGAATTTTGACTCCTTCTAATTTAGCAACAGGTGCAAAAGTTTCACCATAATCAATACCTTCTTCTTGTGCATAACCCTTGCAAACTAATCTTGCTTTGTTCCTGATAACATCTCCATGTTCATTCAGTTTGTTTCTAAAAATCCACTTAGTACCAATTACATTTTTATCCTTAGGTCTCGGTACCAGTTCCCATGTATTATTTTCCTCAATTTGATCTATCTCTTCTTTCATAGAATTAGTCCAATCTTTAGTGTCTAGAGAATCCTTTGCTTTCCTAGGTTCAAAAGTAGATATTAAACATGTATTGTTCCTTACCTTGCTTCTTGTCATTACTCCATCATTTTTATTTCCAATTATCTTGCTCGGTGAGTGGTGTCTTCTTACATATTTATCTAGGACAAGCTCAGAAGTTAGTGTAGGTACTTCATCATCACTCGGTTGTGATTCCATCTATTCAGCTTCCTTCTCTGGTTGTCCTCTCAGTAGTACATCATTTTGCACATATACAAATCTTTGATAATCCTCTGGTTCTTTCTTTCTGTCTTCATCATTTTTCTCTGCAAATTCATCAATTTTCACATTTGCACTTTCCACAATCTTGTTAGTAGACTTGTTCAAACACTTGTAAGCTTTGCTCTTTGTGGAGCATCCAAGAAATATACCTTCATCACCTTTAGAATCAAACTTTCCATCTCTGTTATCTTTCAAGATATAGCATTTACTTCCAAAAACTTTGAAATAACTTACATTAGTTTTGTGACCATACCAAATTTCATAAGGTGTCTTGTTTGTGCCTTTCTTCAATTGTACTCAGTTCAATGTGTAGGCTGCAATACTTACTGCCTCTCTCTAGTATGTTTGAGGAATTCCCTTCTCAATCATTAGTGTTCTTGCACAATCAACAATTGATCTGTTTCTTCTTTCTGCTATTCCATTATGATGTGGTGTTCTTGGTGTAGACATTTGTCTTTTTATCCCATGTTCATTGCAGAAGAGTGTAAACTCATCAGATGTAAACTCTCCTCCTCTATCAGATCTCAGACATTTCATTTGTCTTCCAGTTTCCTTTTCAACTCTTGCCTTATACCACTTAAACATTTGAAAAGCATCAGATTTTTCTTTTAAGAACATGACAGACATCATTCTAGAGAAATCATCAACAAACAAAATGAAATATCTATCACCATAGTAAATTTGTGTTCTCATGGGTCCACATAAATCAATGTGCACTAAGTCCGAAATTCCTTTGCTAACATAGGTTTTACTTGTAAAACTTGACTTAGTCATTTTTCCAATTTGACATTCCTTGCACATGATATTTTCAGTTTTATCCAATCTCAGCAGACCTCTAACTCTGTTCTTTCTGCTCACCTTGATCAAGTTGTCAAAATTAACATGACATAACCTTTTGTGCCATAACCAGACATCCTCCAATTTTGTGTATAGACAACTCTTTTTAGAAGTATCAAGGTAGAATAGATTACCTTTAGTTTGTTCACTAGTGGCAATTAGATTTCCATGTTTGTCAAACACTTTTACTTTTCCATTTTGAAATTCCAGTCGGTGACCTATTGTATTTATTTGTTCCACACTCAACAAATTGTACTTTAGTCCTTAAACCAAGTAAACATCATCACATCTTGTATTGTTCAGCAGAATTATAGAACCTTTACCTCTGACAGGATATGGAGCATCATTACCAAATCTAACAAATCCTCCATCATGCTTTTCCATAGTAATAAACTTTTGTGTATCACCAATCATATGGTGTGTGCAACCACTATCTATAATCCATGCATCCTTTTTGCCCATGTGTGAAATTAAGGTTTTTTCTTCTACATACCTTTCTTCATCAGAATCATCTTTGATAGCAACATAAACAACTTCCTCATCTTCATTTTTGTCAGTGTCATCATCAGTTAATCCTTCTTCAGCAATGTAGCATGACTTCTTACCTTTGTCTTTGAAATCTCGGTATCTTCTGAATTTATTTTCTCTCTTATTCTCTCGGTTATCTTTTCTTTCATCATCCTTGTTACCTGGACAACTAGATGCAATATGACCAATCTTGTTGCAATTGAAACATTTAAAGGGTAGCTTACCTTTGTACTTACCTTTTCCTCTTGGTAACCTTCTAGCTAACAATGCTTCAAACTCTTCTTGTTGTCTATCATCTTCAGCATACAAAGCTTCCAGCTCACTTCTACATTTATGAAGTCTTTCAATCACACTATTTGCATAACCGTCACTAGAAGTAGACTCTCTAGGATTTCCAACATTCAGGGATGACTTGAATGTAGATTCAATCTTAGTAGTATCAGTCAAACTATTATCAAATTCATTTAACTCAAATGCAGTCAACTTACCAATTGTAGCATCTAATGAGACTGTCATTTGGGGTATGGATCTCAGTTCTTGTATAGCTGATACTCGGATAGCATATAAAGGTAGAAAAGTTCTCAATAGCTTTCTTGTGACATCTTCTTCATCAATATGTCCTCCAACACCTCTAATAGCATTTACAACTTCCTTTAGTCTTGTACTATATTGTGTCACATTTTCACCTTCATTCTCATTGAATCAAACTTGCCTCTTAGACTTTCTTCTTTTTCTTTCTAAACATGTTGATCTCCTCCATGTACTAATGTAATCTTATCCCACATCTTCTTTTTTGTATCACATCCATTAAGATCATTAAATTCTTGGTCGGTGAGAGAAGAGGATATCTCTATCATCACTTGTGTGTGTTCTTGTCTCTCCCTTGCCTGCTCAAGTGTCATAGGACCAAAAGGTGATGATGAGTACTCCTTATCAAGATAATATAATTCATATTCTCCAATTCTAGAGAGATGTAATCTCATTCTACTTTTCCAATTAGAGAATTTGTCCTTATTCAACTTAGGTGCCTCCCTCTTATACATCTTTGGATTTTTAACTCAAGTCCCTTTAAAATTTTCTCTTTAGAGTACTGTGCTCTGATACCAATTGTTGGTCCACTAAGAGGGGGGGGGGGGGGAATCAACTGGTTTTAACCTCTTTNTTGTTGGTCCACTAAGAGGGGGGGGGGGGTGAATCAACTGGTTTTAACCTCTTTCTACTCTCACCCTCTAAATTTGATTCAACTTGGTAAACTATATTTACTACACTCTTGATAAAATGTAACCTTGAACTATTTTAACAGCAATATTAACACATATCATCCACATAAGATAATGACACATTAACACCAGATTTAATGAGGAAACCCAAATTGGGAAAAACCTCCATGGGTCTTGTTACCCATAAATAAAAATACTCTTCTGAAGTATGCTTGGTTAAGAGCCAATCGTGTTAAAGATTACAAAACACATTGTTAAATGTGACCCGATCAAGGGATTTTCCTCAGATCTGTTAGGATCTTCACTCTACTAAAAGTGGCCTGATGAAAGGACTTAAAACACTCTATTAGAATGTCACCTATCTCTAGTATTTACAATAGGACTATTAGGTCCACTTAGTTAAGAGATTTTGCAGATAGAAATGTTAAACATACAATAAAACTTGATCTGTTAATGCAGCAACTATCTTCTACCTTTTGCTTGATCAGATCCTTTTCTGCTCACTTGGTCTGTTGGATTCCATACTTCATCACTTCTTCAATAACTCTTTCATCAATAATTCATCATCTCTATTTAGAATTTAGTCTTCTTTTTCTTGTATCACTCGGTGACTTCTCTTCTGTCAACCTTTTTCTTTCTCTTTTATTAATCAACTAGCAGCAGCTTCACATTCATGTAGCTTTATTTATATAGACAATATTTTGCCTCTTAATCTCCTTGATTAGGTTTTCTACAAAACAACCTCATCCGTTCAATCGTCCTTATGATTTCTTGACACTCGGTAAACCACCTGACTTCAATAAACCACCTGACTTTTATCTTGGAACTTGTTCCCTTCTTGGAACTCACAACATTTGTTTTGTCGCTTAATCTCTCCCTTCGATCTTCATCTTGATTTTTCCGATTCATAGATCTGTAACAAACTTCTTCCTTTCTCATGGAATCTTCCAGCTTATCATAATCTATCTTAGATTCAATCTTATCATTGATTTCCAATGACTGTTCCTTTCTCAGTAACTGTCTTCATGACTCGATAACATTAACTTCACTGCTTGGTAACTGACAATGCTTGGTGAATAACTTTGCTCGGTACCTTTGCACGAACTCAGTACTCAGTGACTATGACCGACTCCTTCTTTTCACTTTACCGATTGACCTCCCAGTTCTCGGTAGACTTCACTCATTTCCTTTACCGACTTGACTAAACTGTGTTACTGACTCTTTTATCTTGAAAACAATGTAGAAAAAAATTATACCTATCATTACTAAATCATTGTCTGATCTGTATTAGTTGCCTAATTAATTTCTTCAACACTTTCATGTTTTCACTTGCTCTCTTTCCTTGTCTTCCTCAACTTGTATTTTACTCCAAATGATATGGCAACTTAATATGAATCAGAAATCAATTTCTTCACATCAATGACAAAATAACAACTGATCTAAGAGTATTCTACAACTTTGTATACCTCTGATCTCGGTCTTCATCATCATCTCATCATGTGAATATCAGTTGGTTAACAATTTTCATTTGAACACTATACAAACAAAAATAAAGGATTCCCCTATTACGGTTGACTCTTCTCATGTCTTCTCTAAGGAGCCTTCACAAGAATAGCCGCAAGTAGGAAGTCCATTTACAAAATGATAGGATATTATGGAAGAGGATCTTGCAGCCGCTAATATGGGTAAAGAAGCAGAGTGTATAATTCCGTAGGTCGTAGAACCCAAAGGAGATGGAAAATAATCTTCTTCTCATCAATAAGGCAATCACGGGGGAAAGGCCCTTGTTACAGATAACGTGCCAGTTTTGTACAAAGAAAGAGGAAGGCCAACAAGTAGTCAGGCCGGTCCCACATAGGAATCCAGAAGAGGTAACTATTCATGCTCTCTCAATTGACTATTTTAATGAGATAAAATATCAAAATTCAATTTGGGATTTAGAAAGGAAAAATTAAGAAGGGACCTCGAGAGGAAACATCAAGAAATTGAATTCCTGTAGAGTAAAACAAATTGTTAGAATACTTCAGGGATAATTGAGAGGGGGGGTGAATCAGTTATCAGCAACTTTAAATCTTTTGTACTTATTAATCTAGATTGATATAAATTAAATGCACATTCAAATAACACATTACACAACACATCAATTTGGTTATGGGGAAACCAAATGGTAAAGACCCTGGTGGGAATTAGCACCCACAAAGAACTATACTATTTATAGTAATCGCTGTTAAAAGAAATTTCAACCCTATTAGGAGTTGTTCATTACAATGCAGTAGTATAGTGACCTGGTTAAGGGTCTGACCCTGTTAGGAGTCTTTTATAATAACCCTGTTAGGGGTGGTGGACTCACTGTCCAAGTGGTGAAGGCTACAACCTGTTGGATATTTGATACACACTGTATCAACAAGATGAACTACTGCTTGACACTGCTTGTCTGATCAGTTCCTTTTGTGTGCCGATGCTTTAACCTCTTGTAAAGCACTACAACAATCTTTTCTATATTTTGAAAGCTTCAACTTCAATATCTATATTATCAATATATGATAAATATAGCTCTACTGCATTAACACTCTGCTCTGCTTTTCTTATCGTTGGCTTTCGCAACTCTTCTTATCTCAAATGACCTTCTATAAGTACATACACCAAGTATGAGATCATGGGACCTGTAAGACAACTCTTCATAACATCCTTATTGGCTCTACTAAGTGTGCAAGCATAATTACAACTACGCAAGTATAAACTAAATAGGCGCATCACTTCACTAAGTTGGCTTCACCAAATTGACCATAACTTTTCAATCTTCTTGAAACATGTTTGGCACCTTTAGATTAATATCAACAACTCATAACTAACCATGAATATACACATGCATATCTTGATGATAGGCGCAACTCCAGAAACACGTTACATACATTGGCCTTAAACCGTTATTCCTCTAGAACTGTAACCGTCAATAATAGAATTACATATCTTTACTAAAACTTCATATCTGGGTCTACGTGTATGAACATAGCATAATAAACATGTCAACAACATGTATCTATCCACACAAGTCTCCATGTCATCATATGGATAAGTACATATAGAAGTATTGTTGTGTATTATATGTTGTCATCAATGACAAACATACAATCAATCAACTGTTCAGAATCAAATCTCCAACAATCTCCTCCTTTGGAATTGATGGCAACATATGATATTAAAAACAAATTCTGTTCATGGTGTCTTCTTTCCTTTACAATCTTCTCAATATCCTCATCAAAGATTCATCTACACTGCTACAGTTTCATGGACTATGTTTTATTTGTATACTCCCCCAGAGTATAAGCTCCTTGTATGTGTTCCTTGTTTTTATTCCAGTACATACTCCCCCATTGACATCAATGGAAAAGGGTGCCATAAACCATTATGCACAGGTACTACTCCAGAAGTAGAGTAGTCAACCATTCATCAGTCACATAGGACTGATGTACTTGTTTCTTTCTCTAATTAGAGTTAGGAGAGGGAATGACTCCCAACTTCTCCCTTAGATACTCAAAAGTATCCTTTGCTAAAGGCTTCATGAAAATTTCTGCCAACTGATCTTTTGTGCTTACATAGTCCAATTTCACTTCCTTGTCTACAACTTTTTCTCTCAAAAAATGGTACTTGATCTCTATGTGTTTTGTCTTTGTGTGCATCACAGGTTTCTTAGACATGTTAATAGTACTAGTGTTATCACAATGAATAACAATAGGATAATCAACCTGAATACCAAAGTCTTTAACCATTTGCTTGATCCAAACAATTTTTGTACAATTCAGTGCTGTTGCAACATATTCTGCCTCTGCAGTTGACTGAGAAATACAATTTTGCTTCTTTCTTGTCCAAGACACCAACCTTTCTCCAAGAAACACTGCTCCTCCTAAAGTACTCTTTCTTTCATCAATACAACCTGCCCAATCTGCATCAGTATACACATGAAGTTGTGTATTCTCTAATTTTGGATACCATAAACCATAGTCTATAGTTCCCTTAAGATATCTGAATATCCTCTTGATTTCCATTA
>MU225716.1:1167010-1208150 GCA_018584345.1 Thuja plicata
TTCAAGCCTTTGAAGGGATTAGGTGCAAACATTCAAGATTCATCATTCAAACCCTAGATCTAGCCATCATGGTGGTGTGATCTTCCTTCAAGATCCTTTGTGCATCCTCAAGACTCTTTCATCATCCTTCCAAGGTGGATTTCAAGCATAAAATCATGAAGTTTTATGGTTTTTAAAGTTCCATGCTTTCATACTTACATATTTGCATACATTTGAATTACATTAAATATCTATTCAATATCATAACTTCATTTTTAGATTCAATTCTACTACTTGCTAGCATTATTATTTCAATTATTTATTTCAAGGTTAATTCCTAAATCGGGGTTTGACTAAGGCAAACCCCTCCCCCAAAACAAACAAACCTTTTTTTCTTGTAGGTACAGGTCCGGGTCTGTAGATCTGAGACCAGATCTAGATACCCTTTTTAGTTTTCTTCCAGACAGTGCAAACAGGGACACTTTCAGATCTGTGTAGGAAAGGGTTGGAATTTGTGGTACAGGGTTGACCTCTTTTTTTATTGCAGGTACAGGTTCAAGATTGAAGATCTAAGACCAAATCTGGATACCCTTTTCAGTCTTCTTTCGGACAACGTGAACAGGGACACTTTTGGATCTGTGCAGGAAAGGGTTGGCATTTATGGTACAGGGTTGACCTTTTTCATTAGATGACATTGGATTAAAAAAATATTTTTGAGTTTTGTTCGTCTCTGCGCTTCCTTTCCGGATCATACTTCAGATTTTCCAGAAACTGAGTATAGATCCTAGAAAACAACAATCTTTGATCTGCAATATTTCAAGGTTAGTGCATTTCTCCTTTCCATTTCAATTCAAACCCTTAAACATTCTAAATCTATCACACACTTACAGTCATTTCAAAAACATATTTTTAAGAGGGAAACCTAGGATCTCCTTCTTTATTCTTATTTCCAATAGATTGATTCATTTATGCATCGATCCTTTTTGGGTTGATCAATTTGGATCCTTGCTTTGTGCATTTGAGAATAAAAGTGAATATCTTATCTTTCCCTCCACTCTAAACATTAAATGTAAAGGTAATAAGTGATTTGAGTATCAAAACACTCTTATTCAATAAACATCATTTTTCTCCTTTACATTAATTATAATATTTTAAAAAAATCTTTCAAGATTTTCTTATTATTTAATTATCTTTAGATGAATATAGATGACTAAAAGATATGAATAGAGTAAGTTTTTCTTTAAAATAAAAAATAAATAGCTATGGATAGAGTTTTTTCTTTAAAGTGAAGAATAAATAGATATCGATAGAGTATTTTAAAAAAAATTAGCGAGTTAATATCTAAATTAGAAATTCATATAGAAAGAGTAATAAAATTCAAAAATAATATGATTATCCTTATCTTACATCATGAATATCAAATTAAAATAGAAATATATATAACATTTATCTAGTAAAAGTAAAAATAGTAATTTAATCCATATTGATAGGCATGATTTTCAATATAGAAATCATAAGAAAAACTCATACTCTCATAATGAATGCAACAAATAAACATTACAAGAAACTTCAATATTGAATAGCATATGCATATAAACCATTATTGCATAAAAGCAAGAATAGAAATGCATGTTGTGTTTTTACTTTACTATGCATGTGTGTGTTTGGGAAAGCTTGTCTTTTAGGATAGAGTGCCGAATGTGGATTTACAAAGGATATGAACCTCTTTTCAGGTTCAAGTTTATATTAAATTTACTTTGGCCAAAGTCAAGTGTTTATTGAAATAGATGAACATTGTCTAACAAAAATTTATTAATAACATCTTATACCACATCTTGATTGTTCATATATCACATTTGAGTTAGGAATTGAATGAAGATCATGCTTGCATCGAGATTCCCTCCTGTTATTTATTTCCAAGTTGTTGGGCACTTTGAGGATGGTTTATGGTTCTTCGTGTTAGGAAGAACTCTGGGGAAGCTAAGGCTTCATGGTTGGGTGGAAAATAACCTCAACCATGCTATTGTCTCTTGATTTGTGGAGTACCCTTGAGGGTTAATGGTGATCAAAGACTTTATGATTGTATTTCATTTTATATGTATCATTAATGAATATCTTTATGGACATGTAATTGTCATTGATTTATATGTGATTTTATGGCATGAGAGCCAAGATGTATCATTGTATTTGTATATGTGTTCTTGTACATGTATATAGCACACTTACATGGAAAATAATTGTTATATATGTGGGATTGAATTGAATTTTAGAATTTAGGTTAATTTGAGCATTTATTTATTGTGGAAATAAGTAAGGAATTGAGAGACCTTACAACTATGAAATTCAATTTTCACATTCCTTGATTTGTACTCTCGAATATATTATATAATGTATACTTTACTATCAACATAACTACTACACCTTTTGATGCAAGTGTTGGTTACTCTACTCTAACTTCTCTCTTAAAATAGTAAACTTGCCTACATTTATGCAGGAACAACTAAAATACAATAAGGAGCTTGACAAACAAACAAACTTATATGAACAACTCAAGACACTTGGTAAACATGAATATATAGTCAATAAGATATTTATATACATTTTTGGATTATAATGATATACAACTAATTAAAATAATTTTTCGTATCTATTTATTACCTCTACATAAAATAAAATAGATATTGTGAATGAAATTATATAATTATATATATTGCTAAAAATATTATTTTATTACAAATAAAGATGTTACAAAATTTATTTTAAAAGTTATTTAGTAAATATAAATACTTATTATAAATTAAATGTTGTTTAATTTTAATATATAATTTTATTTAAAAATCTAAAATTTTCATTTTCATTTTAACATATAATAAAAATGAAGAGTAAATAATTCTCCTTAAAAACATCAAATGATTGATAGTTAATGATTTTGAGCTCTAATTATTAATCTATCGTATTTTTCTAATTTGATAATTATTATATATGATTATAGATTCTTTTAATTAACTCTTATTATTATGTTCCTATCTATAATATGTACCTTGTAACTTAAGTTAATATCAAAAAGACGAGGACCACTAAGTTTTAAAATTGAGAGGAATACAATTATTTCCCATGATGGCTTTATCTAAAAGTTTGAGAATTTTTCACAAAACAAAATCTTAATAAAATGACTAAGATTGGGCATATACTATGATTAGGAGAGTATATACAATGACTAGGAGAGTATATATAATCGTTAGATTTTTCTCATATAAAAGATATTCAATATAACTTTTAAAGCGTTGAGGTATTAATTTAAAAATAAAATAAAAAAGCAAAGGCAGGTGGTATGCACTCAAAAAAGAGAGCGGAATAACATACTAGTCTTAGATATTTGTAAAGATCAAATTAGTGAAAAAATAGTCTTTATGTGCTCCACTTTGTTATTGGGGATGACTTTACACTTTGGAGTAGGGATACCTTTATTTTAATATATATTTTTATTTAAAAATCTAAAATTATCATTTTCATTTAAATATAAAATAAAAATGAAAAGTAAATAATTCTCCTTAAAAAATATTAAATGATTGATAGTTAATGATTTTGAGCTCTAATTATTAATCTATCATATTTTTTCTAATTTGATAATTATTATATATGATTATAGATTCTTTTAATTAACTCTTATTGTTATGTTCCAATCTATAATATGTACCTTGTATTTTAAGTTAATATCAAAAAGACGAGGACCACTAAGTTTTAAAATTGAGAGGAATACAACTATTTCTTACGATGGCTTTATCTAAAAGTTCAAGATTTTTTTACAAAACAAAATCTTAATAAAATTACTAGGATTGGGCATATATTATGATTAGGAAAGTATATACAATGACTAGGAGAGTATATACAATCGTTGGATTTTCCTCATATAAAAGACATTTAATAAAACTTTTAAAGTGTTGAGGTATTTAATTTAAAAATAAAATAACAAAGCAAATGCAAGTGGTGTGCACCCAAAAAAGAATGTGGAATAATATACTATTCTTAGATATTTTTAAAGATTAAATTACTGAAAAAATAGTCTTTATGTCCTCCACTTTTATATTGGGGGTGACTTTACACTTTGGAGTAGGTATTGTGGATGACTTTGCACTTTGCATTTTTGTAAATGTTTTTATGAACTCTGAGTTAATATTTTGAAACTTTTACTTTCTTAATTGTGGTTTGAAAGGTTGTAATTATCTTTCTTTTTTAATGGTGGGTTGTAAAATTTGAAAAGTTGATGAAGGGTACTCTCCTTATTCAAACAAACACACATACCATAACACTGAAATAAACATAAAATTGCATGAACAGAACAATGGAAAGAACATAAACACTTCCTTTATATTATCTTCAATGAAATGACATAAAAATATTCAGAAAAATAACATGCTACAGTCACATGGGCATTTTCATTACAATATTTTGCAAGACGGAGCCACAATTTACACTTCTGGAACTGAACCCTAAAATTCCCCTTCAACCCTATATAATTAAGTGGCAAAATTAACCACCTTAGAATATTCACGAAAGTGAAATTTTCTCATTTTTGCGCCTATCATATCAATATCCCTCCTTAATTATTTTTTCTCTCTATTCCTTTTGTATTGAAACTTAAGTCCTGAAGGCCCAACTTCTGAAAACCATAACTTGTGAACCGTTGAGTCGATTAGTTATTATGACCCCATTTTGGAAATTCCACAAAGCGCCCTACGCCCGAAGCTCATTAGTCAAAAACCAATCAAAGTTTGACCCCTTTTTGGAGCCTCTAAGGCCTTCAAAACTGAGTTCAAATTTTGTGTACCACCCCGCAAAAATAGAAAATGCAATATCTTCAAACCTGAACTTGATATTTCCATGAAACTTTACCAGCGGGCTTATATATCAAAAATGAACCTCGGGGGAAGAAATTGGAACAATTTGTTCTCACATGAACAACTTACTAAAAATAGTAAACTTTCCAAAAAAATAGTAACCTTGTCCAAAGATAGCCCTTATTGAAAACTAGACAATAATTTTGGGTGATGCAAGAATGCTCTTACCCCTAGATGCTCCTATGTCAAAAGTTGTGATTTGATTATAGTGTAATGGTGAAATTTGTATATTTGTGTTAGATTATTTTTATTTATTTTAAGAAGAGTGTTTTAATATGTAAATAAACTGATTAATGGTGTAGTTTTAAAGTACACCAAATAACAACACACTAACAACAAATCAACATCAAAAACTACTAAGGAAAAGTGGTAGATTGTAAGCAACAACTAACTGTACATAGCCTCACAACATATTCACAGCTAAAACTAACAAAAAGCCATAAGTAAACAAAATGTCTACCCTAAATGTTAGATATGCCTATGACTTTGATATGTGTCTTCCATGATGTTCTTATAATTTATAAATATAATGAACACACATTATGTTATTCACCTATATGTGACATTACTATGTTTCATGGTGACACATCATTTATATATTATTATAATCCTATCTCTATATATTCATTTACTTTGAATGCATTACATTTATCTCTACATGATGATGATCATAGTAATTATCATTTCTTCACATCTCATGTTCAATATATGGATACATATCATTCACATAAATCTTCTCTACATGATGATATATTAGATATTTATGATGATTTATTAGCTTCTCATATCTCATTCATTGTTTCTTTTTTGCCTTATTCTACATTGCATTATGATATTATAGAAAAATATAAAACTCTTACATAATAATTATGATGGAATTATTTATACATCCTTACATGTGATATCACCATTACTTTATAATTCTTAACACAAAGATCATAACACCAAGTATAGATGGGCGAATTTGGATTATGCCAAGATGGTAGATTTTTACAATGGTTTGATTTATTTTACTTTTTCTACTATATTTTACAAATATATTCAATACATTTTATATAATCTTATATCCCTTACTCACATCTAGGGTTAACACACACTTAGACATGACCTCTCTTGATTCTTTTTTTTTTATCAATGTTTACCTATTAATATGGCTTATGTATCCTATGCACCCCTTATCTCTGTGTCACCCTAGATTTACATAAATTGTAGAGAGACGCATAAAATTTCAAGAAGAGCACAAGGTGCATAAAAAATCTCACACACTTGAAGCCAGAATCAACACTTTCAAGAGGAGAAGGTGTCAACTTTCCACCACCTATCTTACCATCCAATTCATTTATCCTACCTCATATACTTCAAGATACATCCAAAACATAGGAGTAAATAATCATTAAACACATGGAAAATAATTGGATCTATCATAATACATAGCCCTTCTATAGAGAGAATTTTTCTTGTGGCATGATTAGTTACATCTTTGACTAGTCTATTGGCCACAAAAAAAATTATGATATATGATTTGATGATAAGGAAATTCCACTTGAAAATATCTATAAGGAAGTCTTACTTTACATATAATGGTGAAATCTCAAGTGATATATTCATTAAATTCCACATGTGATATAGTCAAGTAATAAGTGTATGAAAGAATGTTAAAATAATTTAAGTAGATTTATCAAAGATAACACCTTTATATCTTACCATTTAAGGATTTGGTAATGCACCTAGACCTTATTTAGATACTAAAATTCTTCCAATTCAAGTCGGTCCATATAAAATTGACATTTTTTTCAATGTGATAACCAAAAATAATAATTATAACATCCTTCCATATGATTTATGTCAATGTGTTAGATTAGAATAAAAGAAATGTATTTAAAATGCCAATCAATCTTCAAACATGCAATAAGTATTAATCAGCGGACACAAGTAAAAATTATTGTGGGTAATATACACCCAAGTAACACGTGGCTATATCACTTTATATGGTAATAATTAGGTGTTGTTAGACTTTATGCTTGTTTTTGGTGGAGTAATATTTTGATCATAAAGATTATAGTATCATGTTCATATATAAAAGATCCATCTATCTATGAAAAAATGTTGTAGTCATATAAGGATGAAAAGGGTGTATGTGTGAGAGATAGAAAGTGGTTCCATATGATTTATATCAATGTGTTAAATTATAATAAAGGAAATATACTTTAGATATCAATTAATTTTTAAACATGCAATGAGTATTAATCAATGGACACACATAAAAATTACATTGGATAATATGCACCCAAGTAACACGTGACTATTTCACCTTATATGGTAATAAGTAGGTGTTACTAGACTTTATGCTTGTAATTTTGTGGAATAATATTTTGATCCTAAAGCTTATGGTATCATGTCATTATATAAAAGATTCATCTATCTATGAAAAAAAATTGTATTCATATAAAGATGTAAAGTATGCATGTATGTGTGAGAGAAAATGTGTCTTATTTATAGGGCTATAATAGGACAAATGTGCTACAAGACAAATGTGACTCTTTGTATTTTTGGGGGGGTAATAGTATATTTTATTAATAATATGAAAATTCAAAATACAATTTCAGAAACAATAACATCCCAGAGCTACCCATATACCATGTGACTCTTTGTATTTTACAATTTGCTCATTTTGTGGATTTTTTGGAGTGAATAAATTTTCACATTCCTCCTCCTAAACCTATAAATGCATATGTAATCTCATTTGAAAAGGGTTGGAAAATCTTGTATTGGAATACATTTTTTTATTTTTGACCTCTTTCTTTGTTTTTGATTAAGGTAAATATATGTTTTGAATGGACCCTGAAACCATTTACAGCATAATAAAAAGATAGACAATAACAGCCCTTACAAACATCGATAGCCTGCTACACAACAAAAAGAAGGACCCCTTCAAACCCAAAAATAGTTACAAAAAGTTGCCAAAAAACATATTCCAGCACATCTACCAACAACCTCCCAGCACAAAAAAGAAAGATACACTACTTATTACTTTTGAAGGCATTCTTAGCCTCTTTTTGCAGATCTTCCATCATGTTGATGGATTCTTTCAGAGCTTTCAGATCCTTGGGCATTTCTAGTAGTTTCCTTTTGAGGCCACTTCTTGTTCTGGTTCCCAAGCCCAAGCTCCCAGCTTTATCTTCCATCGTGATAGTTGTGTTCTCCAGCATGCTACTCTCCAGATAGGCATACAAAGCCTTTAGGTTAAGCACAGAGAATTTAAGTCCCTCATTGTTGTGCTTAAGGATTTCACTAATGATATGCCCATTGTGGATATTTTTTCGTTCATATCCTTCTGCTTCTACTCAACCAAGGCAGTGATTTTGGTTTTCATCTCATCATTCAAATTATTCTTATTTACCTTCATCAAAAGATCCTTTTCCAACTTTTCTAGATTAGCTTTAAAGGGTTCCATGGCTTCTTTTTTTGTTTCTCTTCTCCTTCAGTTTTCAAACTCTAAGCCTTTCTCCCATCATTCAAATTTTTAGTTCAATGATAATTGGTATGTGGTTTGGGCTACTAACACTTGATTGATGGTGAAGTTTTTTTCATGGTGATATAAACCACTTCACTGATAGGAATTTTTTCATTCTTCTATAAAATTTATTATGGAGATAACAATATCCTACATGGTCACTATGAAAATAGATCATTGAATATTGGCTTTGATCAAAATAAATCATTTATTGAACAATACATGAAGGAGATAATTTGTAGGGCTTATAATTTCTAAAACATTTTCTTCTCCTCTTATTGTCTTTTATTATTTCAAAAACATTTCATAAAATTCTTTGCCTTAACTAGCTTCACCATGTCATCCTCGACCATAACTTTGACAAAGTGGTATTTAAAATCAATGTGCTTGGTCCTAGCCTACAAATTCAAGATTTTATCATCAAAGCACACTCTAACTATCACAATAAACTATCATATCACCTTGTTTTATTCCAATATCAGAATATTGTCTCTTAATCCAAATGGACTTCTTAAAAGCATGAGTAGATAAAATATACTCAACTTCACTACTGGAAAAATAAAATGCATCTTATCACATACTCATCAAACTATTTGTACCACCAAACAAATTAAACACATATGCATTAGTGGTTTATTTTCTATCAATATCACCTGTGCAATCTGAATCTGCATAATTATAAATATCAAGGGAAACCTTGTCTCTAAAATAACCATGATAAAAAAAACAATATTGCATCCCAATGAAATATACCAAGATTAGACATATAAGTGGAAACAAATCCCAGTGTTTGGGCAAAATCTGACCTAGTGTAGACCATAACATACACCAAACTTCCAATTGCACTTTGGTAGTAATTAAACTCATGTCTCCATCTCTAGTGTGGATGAGAGACAATATAAAGCAAATAAACTTCTTTTATCCATAATATAACATGTAATGATAGATAATCATACATATTATAACCTCCGTAAAATTGAATTCACATACTTACTCTATCCTAGCCATATCTTTCTATTCACTCTATCTCTTCTGATTTCTATCCCTTAAATATGTTTAGGTACACCAATATATTTCATTATAAATTTAGCTACAAGTTGATAATTTAATTCTTAAACCATTCATTTCCTTTTACAAATTAATAACATATGATTCAACCTATTTGCAAAAATTCACCATCTCGGGTTCATAATAAATAGTGTGATCTAATTTAAAACACTCGATTCTCTAACTCAAAACATATGTATCAAATTTTTGGTACCATTTCCTAGGAATATATTTGATTCCATTCAAAAATTTCTTGAATTTACAAACCGAACTACTTTTTATTTTCATCGTGTAGTGTTCTACTTGTGTCCTATAAACATCCTTCTCCAAATCACTGTGGTAAAAATCAATTTTTATGTCTATTTTCCCAACCTCTAAATCAGATAAATTAATAATAGAAAGAAAAAATAGAATGGGCATGCCTTTTGCAATAGGAGAAAATATCTCACCATAATCAACACCCTCAACCTGAGAGAGTAGATTTTCACAAACTAACCTCACTTTATACTTCTCAATACCTCCACTCAAAATAATATTTATTTGAGCGCCAACTTGCAACCTACAACTTTTCATCCTCTAATAAATAGGACAAGACCCCATGTATCATTATTTTTCAAAACCATCATTTCTTCATCCATAGAAATTCAAGGATTTTGTATCATTCATACCTAATGCCTCTACTATATATTTATGTTCATCCATGTTAGTACTCAAATAAAATAAAAAAATCTATAATCATCATGTTAATGCCTTCAAGGGGTTTTTGATGCCTTGTAGACCCTTGAATAGGTTGAATTGAATTTTCTTCCTCCTCTTCTGAAGATTTGGAGCTAAAAGAGATCTCCTTAATTTCTTGTCTATCTAGGGGTCTCGATTCAACTTTCTAAGGCATAGAGGGAAATTGAATCACATCTTCAAGTTTTCTTTTTTCTCACTACAATATTATAGAAGGAGACTTAGTTTCTCTTAAAATAACACTTCCACTATATATTACCTTTTATACAATAGTATCCAAAATACTTTATCCTTTCACACCATAATTGTACTTGATGAAAAAACATTTCATACCCTTCTTCTCCAAGATGTGTCAATGAAGGCTTATGACCCAACCATGCCTTGATAGATGTTTCATCAAAAAGAGAAGATATAGGGAACTTTTTGATCATGTAGAAACACTACAACAACTTAAACCCAATTCAACAACACTCAATTGTAGCCTTTTCCATAAGTGTCTTGTTAATTCTTTCTACAACTCCATTCTATTATAGAGAATATGAAGTTTTCTTTTGTCTATGAATGCCATAATAATTATATAATATATATAAAACATTAGATAAAAATGCATCCCCATTATTAGTCCTCAAACATATTATTTTTTCTAGTTTGCAACACAATCATTGCTTTAAATTATTTAAAGAAATCATATTTACTCTGTACAAAATATACCCATGACCTTCTTCTATAGTCATCAATAAGTGAAATATAAATTGTGGATTTTTGAATGGAAGAAACATCTATAGGACCAAATACATCAGAATAAGTAAGATCCAACAGACCACAAGATTTATGAGAACTCAAGTAAAATTGAGTGTAGTTTTATTTTCCATAAATGAAAAACTAACAAAAATCAAAATTAATATTACAACCATTGAAACCTTTGACAAGGTATTTTTTTTTCAAGGTCCTTAGATGCTTTTCTCCAGTGTGTCTAATTTTGTAGTGGCATAAAATAGTCTTATCTATATATAAGTCTTATTCCAAAAAAATAACACCTAAAAGTATCGAAAAATCATGGACATATATTGAAGGTGTAACCCTGACCTCTTCCATTGAAGTATTCACATGTTTACTTTTCACATAAGTAGTAAAACTCAACAATGTATTCATTCAGCTTATACAACATGCAAAATTTGACACCTCTATAAATTTCCATAACATCTCTAACTATTTTGCATAATGCATCAAAAACATCTACCTACACACCTACATCTACTATTTTTCTCACAGAGTACCTGCACACTTACAACTCATTGGCAAGAGATGATAGCACTATATTTTTTATTTCTTTGATGCTAATCGCATGTAATGTTGCATTCTCATTGGAGTTTCAAAATTTTTTAAAGTTCTTGATGTTACTATTAGATAACTTATTGATTTTCCTAATAAATATGCCAATCTGTAAAATGAAAGTTAATGCATAACTTTTCCTAGATTAGCATTTTTCCACAAACAATTTGCCACACTACATAGAGTTTTAAAGAAATTGAATTAGTACAAGACTTATAATTAATTTAAAGGTCCAATGAGTGTTAGGAGAGCGTGAAATCAATGTCATAACCCATGCATACTAAAATGAGGCTAAAGTGAGCATCTAATTATAGATGCTTACTTTTTAGGAAGATTCATTTATCCCCCACTTTAGCAGAAGTAAGAGACAACCTCATGCTCATGGTAAAGTAGAAGAAAGAGAGAGAAAGAGATAAAGATCATGGGTAAATTGCAAGGAGATAAGATATCACTAAGTTTAAGGACACAAGCCCCAAATCAGGTATCTTAACTTGTAAATCCATATGCAAGGACACAAAACAAAAACAAAATCCTAAATCTTACTAATATTCCAAGTCAACGAGTTGAAGAGGCCTCAATAAATAAAATTTATCAATCACTAGTATCATGCTCAGAAAGTAATTGCAAAATCACAAGTGGTCACATGAAAAGAGAAAGAGTGTATATGAAAGATAAGAAAAGACTCCATTATCCAATCTACTATAAAAGTGTCTTATGTTATGGAATCATGGAGGAGAGAAAAAGACAACCATGGATGACACAAGATATCCAGTTGTAGTGTGCTAGGTAATCCATGAGAGAGAAAGAAGAGAAAAGAGAGGGGGAAATGGTCTAGACAATTGTGTTATCCTAGTTCCATCCATCGAAGAAAATGTAAACATTGAGTTGATGGTCTAGTGTGTGCTAGTAAACTCATAACAATATATGCAAATAAGAGGTTGAATGGTCTAGAAAGTTGTTTTATGCTAGTCAACCCATAAAAAGGATAGGTCAAATGGTCTAGAAAATTGTGTTATGTTAGTCAAACAATCCTAAAAATGTATGCAAAGGCGAGGTCAAATGGGCTAGCAAGTTGTGTTATGCTAGTTGAATAAATCCTAAGGATAACCAAGGAAAGAATTGTATCCAAGGAAATCCACCAAAAATGCATAAAGGAGAGTGATTTGGCCCTAGAAAGTTGTATTATGCTAGTTTATTCTACTTAACATGCTTGAAATAATCATAAAATATGCAATAAGGAGGTCATACATGCCCCCTCTTAAGATGACAAAAGAGGAATATTTTGAAAACTTAAGAAAAAGAGGAACAAGGATAAGGTGACTTTAATACCAAAGAGGTATCCCACAAGCAACACCCTATCCACGCAAAAGAGGCCATAGCTCCTATGAGATCAAGGAAGGAAAAATTCAAAGAAATACCATGAAACAAGTGTAAAGGTTTGCTTTAGAAGGATTCTAAAAAAAGGATCTGGAACAAGAAGGGAAAAATTTGCAGCTTCCCCATTTCTAGGTAAAGGGATTCTTAAGGAAGGATGATGAACTTTTGCCCTTGAGTAAGGAAATTTTTTACCAGGGATACCCAATTGTAAATAAAGAATAGGTTATGATCAAGGATATATACCTCTTGTATAAGAGAGAATCCCTAATGTAAATAAGCAATTCTATGTAATATTGGATATCGCATAATAGAAAAATGCCACTTACCAAGGGAAAAGTAGATCCTTAGAAAGGATGAGAGATATTGAAATACTACCCTTGCCCCCAAGTGTAGAGACAAGAATAAGATTAAGGAGGACATTTATGTTACTCAAAAAGTATGATTGCACCATGAATGATGAGTCCCCCAATGGAGAGGCTAACAACATCACATAGTGGGGAGAAATTTAATAGGAACTTAAATATTATTCAAATTAATCATAATTGAAAAATAACTCATTAAAACCCGTTATATAAATGATATCATAATCAATGAGTTTTTGAATTTTGTAATGCAGAGCTTGACATTAATTAGTAGAGTGGTTGTGATATCGATGATACATGCAAAAAGGAATATTCACAAGAATTTGACTATGGTTATTATTTTGTTTAGGTTGAGTAATCAACTTAGAATGAAGAAGGTTAGGCAAATGGTTTCTTGATTAAAGCTAGGCATAGAAGAAAATTGAAATGATAAAGGAGGGGATGCTGACAAAGGAGGAGGTTTGAGACTGATCCCTTTGATAGGTTTCTCATGAGTATGTTGGAGATTATGAGTTGAATTGTTAGCAGAATTAGGTTGAAAGATGATACACTAGGCCCTTTGAAGGGTCTCGTATTAGAATTGCAAACTTTGTATTCACCCAAAAAATATGGTGTAAAGTATAATGTTCCCCATTCATCTTCTAAAATGGCACTTCCCAGAGAATAAATTTATTTAGGAGGAGAATATATGTTTTTTTCAAATGGTGTAGGAATGGACGGAGAATTAGATTCAGTTTGTATGCAACTTTGTGATTTATCATCAGTGACAAGGGTATACATGATATTGTTATAGATGAACTTTACTTTGTGATGAAGAGTTGAAGGAACAAAGTGCATAGCATGTAACCATGGTCTTCCTAAGAGAATATTATAATTAAGAGCATCGGGCATGACATTAATAGGGTTAGGTAAAATGGGAGGACATAATTTAATAGGTAAAGTGATAATACCCATAGTTTTTTTAGCAAAATTGTCAAAGCCACAATAGGAATAGAATCACGTTTGATTAAATAAACATCAACATTTATCTTGTGTAACAAGTCAATGCTTCAAAAATAAAGTCTTGGGTCATTATCAATTAAAGTTCTTCGACTAAGATTACCATTGATAAGAAAAATGGCCATAAGAGAATCATGTTGATCGTGAATCTCCTTACGAGGAAACTCATCTTGAGAAAACACAATTTGAGCTTTATTATTAGTTCCATTCATGCATTCCAATATGGAAGTTATATTAGTTTTCATAGGACATAGGAGGTGGAATATTCATGTTTCTAAAGGCTTGTTGCAATGCTTCATGATATGTAAGTGAAGTTTGAAGAAGTTCCCAAAGAGATATCTTGTCAAGAGTAGCACAAAGTTGTTCTACTAAATCATACTCTTTTCTAAGATTTTTAGGTAGATAGGGTGCAAGAGGAAGCACTAATTGAGAAGTAGGAAGAGAAGGAGGAACAACTAAACTCATAGGTTTTCTATTATTTCTTGTGTTATGTGTGTGAAATCACATGATAATTATATTGTTGAGCACCCTTTACCACAATGACTATTTTATTTTGAGGTTGATGGGTATCTTGATGAAGATGAACAACATTAGGCTTTTCATTACCAAAAAATTGAACAACATTAACTTGGGTAGGCTCTTTGTTCTCAAAGGTTTCATTTATGATAGGGAAACCACCAAGGGTATTATCCTCTTTCTTAAAGGTATCATCATGATGGAGACAAACTTTAGAAGAGGGAAAAACACAACTCATTAATGCTTCATCAGTAGAAGGAAGATTAGAATAAATTTTTGTTAGACAAGTCTCCTCTACAAAAATATCATCTTCTTTTATGGAATTTATTTTATGAGGGAGATAATAATCAACATCCTTGTCCAATGGCTCCTCCCAAATAGTGAGAGTGTCAAGAATAGGAACATCTCTATGAATAAAGAAAACTTTAAGAGAGAGATAATAATCACTCACTAAAGCTTTATCCCTAAAGGGGGGAATCATCATCCTTGGCCAAGGTATTATAATAGGGTAGGAATATGTTAGGAGAAGAGATAACATCAATCCTAAATGCTTATCCCCAAAGAGAGATATCATTGAGAGAAAGGTTAAAAACATCTTCTTGCACTAATATGTCATTATGAGGAAGAGAATAGTTGGGAGATGGTGATATAAGAGCAGCCAAAGAAACATCACATGTATTAAATTTATTCTTTTTAGTGCTAACATAATGTAAAGGCAAGATGATGGGAGGATGTTTTATCTCAAAACTGACATAATAATTTCATGACAATGCCCTAAAAAATTGTTGCAACATGAAAAGAAAGAAAGTAATGCATACAGATAAAAATAAGATACAACAATACAAGAATGAAAGAGATATCAACGCACAATTTTTCAATGTCTTTTTTTTTAAGAAATGGATGATAATGGCATGCAAAAATCAGATCTAAGACTACAAAATTAGAAGTGGAAATGTTATGAGTTGAGTTCAAAAAAATGTGCAATAATAAATGAGGATCAAGGGGGGTTAGTCCAATCTCCTATTTAAAATTAGGAGTAAAAAACCTCCAAACAAAATATATGGTTGACAACACCTTCATGGAAGAGATGTCAATACAATATCTATGCTCTAGGGGTCTCAGTTCCTTTCGTTACTTAGAATGAAGGAAGAGGAATAAAGATATAATTAAAAATTCATAATTAAAAAATTATTGCAGCTATAAACAAGATAAAGATGGAGGTAAAAGAGGATTTATACTCACATGGAAATTAAATAGGAAGTATGTTACAAAAAATCTAAATTTGGATAGACAAAATCATGAAAACACCTGGCACTGGTAATCTGGGGTCCCCAAACTGGTATTTTCCTGTGATCTAAATTTGAATTGATTTTGGAGGGTACATAATGTCTCAAGAATTCTATACCTAGGAATAGAACATTTCAACCACCGTTTTCCTAGTATTTTGGGTTAAAACTTGTAGGGTTGCTCCATCTAGTCTCGATCTTCCTGGAATAGTTCTGATAGTTGTGTAGTCTATTCATGCACAAAAAAAATGGGAAATAAGGTTGTGGAAAGAGCTTTCCCTTATTCAAACCAAGATTTAGTCATCAACCTTGAAAATGTAATGAAATTACATAAAGGAAAGATGAAATAGAAGCTATATCTAAATAGTAAATTGCCTTATACCTTGATGGTGAAATGCCTTTTTGGATGTGATCACAAATGTTAATGTAATATCTTGAACTCCAAAAATTCCCAAAAGGAAATCATGAAATATAATCCTCGTGTAATGGATGTTGAAATTTTCCACAATGTTGAAGAAGAAGATGAATACTTTGAAGAATTGAAGATTTGGTTGTTTGAAGACCTTGAGAATGTTGAGCGGGCCAAATAACTAAGAGGGCGATGAATCTGTTATTCCCACACTAATTGCAAAAATTTTCCTCTATCGGTAAGTTAATAAACAACAGTAATAACAACTTCTAATCTGTCAATTAAGTATTTACAAATCCATTGAAAATGTAAACATGAAAACACAGGAACACCAACACATAGAAGAGCAAGAATTATGTGGAAAACCCAAACTGGGAAAAACCATGCAGAAGCTAATTCTCATGAAATCAAAACACCTATTAGGGTGACACCTATTAAGGTAATTTATATAAAGGCTTGTTGGCATGTTGGATGTTTTTTCATTGATTTCAACATGTCTATTATGTAGTTTGGATATTGTGTGTGCATTAACGCAGGATAATCATAAGAATGGTGAAGGAATGTTACTGAAGATGAGGATCCATGTGCCTCAGGGGATGGTTTAGAGGTTTTCTAAATGGTTCATGTCAAGTTTCAGTTGCTGACATGATTATTTGATCAAGTTATGATGTCACAAATGAAGACTGGTTATTTTACTATTTTCTAGTGTAATGGAGTTGCATAGAATGTTTTCATGCACGTACTCAAGGTGAGATCTTTGATTGCACAATTGCAAATTTTTTAAGGTCATATAAATGTGTCTACCATTCAAAGGGATTTTGACTCTAATATTTTACAAGCCATTTACAAGTATTTTAATTGGGGGTAACAATGTTCTTGAGGTTTAGCATGAAATCATGACAAATCTGATGAGTGTGATGGATTTGTTTGTTTGTCTAAGCTTCATGATACCTTAGGATGATCTATGATTATATGCTTGATTATTTGGAAGCTCACATTGATCAAGGTGGCCAAGTTTAATGGATTTGAAGATTTTTTTATGTTCTTAGTTGACATATCAAAAAGAGTTGATAAAATAATTTATGAGAGATTGGTAAAATATGTTAGCGTTATGATTATGATCTAGAGGTGTTTGTGAAGGATCTAAGTAGCATTTTTCAAGAATGTAGTGATCTTGGTGGTTGATTTTGGTGCTAAGCTTTGAATTTTTTATTATTAGGTTTTGTTGACCTAGTTCTTGATAAATATGGTAAACTAGGGTTTTATTTGTGTTATCGTGTGTGTACGCCAATGTTTGGAAGATTGTGGAAGGAAGAGGTTTGTAGTGAAGCACTTTTACAGATCTAACAAGGAGTGGATTTCTCATCTGAGTGTGATAGAGAGAATTGAATAAATGGATCTGATTGTACTGAAATGGAACTAACCAAGGCATAGGTAGATGCTATCATACAATTCATGAATTGTTAGATTGGTTTCTGAATTGTTATTGTAAATCAGTGATACTTCCTTAGGGTTGTATCCCAAGGAAAATTGATTAGTGAATTCTAAGAAGTGTTCCTAAATGCATGTGCATTCCCCATATTGTAATAGGTTTATACTTCTAACAAGGTACTATTCTTATTGTGGGTTTTAGTCCCACCATTATTTTCACCCTAGTTTGGGTTTCCACGATATAAAAATATTTGTGTTATGTGGTTTTGATGTTTTCTAATTTGTGTTTACATGCTTTATATTTTGTAAATTGATAATAAAGGTTAAAAGGATAAAGGGTTTCAATTTTTAAAGGTTTAATTGTTTGGAGTTTTAAGTGTTTTAGGAGTAACTGATTCACCCCCCCACCCCTCCATCTCAGATTATTTTTGTTTATTTCCTACAATTTCTATCAGAGCCTAGTCCCTTAAAAGAATCCTAATAGCTTGAGGGAGATCTGAAGATGGCAGCATACAAGAAGGAAAGTCCAAGATTTGATGGAAACAACTAGGAATTGTGGAATAATTGCATGATTGTACATCTTAGATGCATTGATGAAGATTGTTTGAGGATTACAAAGAATTCATACAACCCTCCTCAAAACCCTACAACTCATGATGAGATCAATGAGGCCAAGGCAAACATTAGGGAAAAGGATTCTTTAATGAGTGCATATACAGATGCAGAGATGAGCAATGTCATAGAATTGGAGACAGCCAATTAGATATGGGAGAATTTGGAAATTATTTATTAAGGTGATACAATAGTAAAGATGGCCAAGTTGTAGAGCTTGATAGGAAAATATGAAGCCATGAAGATGAGCGAAGATGAGAACATTTCATCCTACATGATAAAGATCAATGAGATGGTGTGTTCTATCAGATGTGTTGGAGGTACACTTGATGAAGATGGTATTGTTGTAGAGTCTGAGAACATTTCCTCTTTCTTATGATAACAAGATTGTATTTATTGAAGAAATAAGGGTAGTGATAAATGTGATAAGGGAAAATCTAGTTGCAAAGATTATAACCTTTAAATTGAGTGCATTAGGTGGATCACTTCCCAAGACTGAGACAACATTAAAAGCCATAGTGACTGGTAAGGACATGCATATATTAGAAATGGATGAGAGACCTATAAGGATAATGTCAAGATGAGAGAAAGAGATGAAGTAATGGAAGAGGAAACAAGATATCTTGAAGAGGTGGAAGCAAAGTTTCCAAAAATATTAAAGAATAAGAGCACCTTCTAGTAGTAAGTATAAAGGAAAGATACCTTCTAAATTATTTTCATGTGGTAAAGTAGGACATTTTGTATCTAGGTGTCCTAATATAATTCCTAAGTATAAGTATGAGCCTAAGCCTGGGGAAAGAAAGTGTTAATATGATCCTGATGATGTTGTTATTGATCATGAATCTAATGAAGTTGACACAGATAATGATGAATTCACACTCATTTCCATTAAGGAAGATGATAATCCTATGACTGGTATTGTAATGATTTCTATTCTACTAAAGATGTTGTTGAAGAGAAATCTCTAGCCACTCAATTTTTCAAGGAAGATAAGTGAGTGATTGACCATGGATGCTCTCATCGCATAACTGGTGACAAGAGTAAATTTGAAAACTTTAAGAGGTATGATGGTGGTGAAGTGAAATAGGGTGATAGCTCTAGTGGTAAGATCGGGGGTAGATTTTCAATTACTTTGGATGGTAAAAATAACATTGATGATGTATTGTGTGTAGAAGGTTTGAAACATAATATTATTAGCATTATTCAGATGATTTATAAAGGCTATGGATCAATTTCAAGGATGAAAAGTGTAAGATCATGAATTCTTGGGGAGAGGAGATTACTACTAGATCCAGAACAAGAGGTAATATATTTCTCTTGAATAATGATCAGAAGACTTGTTTGATTGCACAAATAGATGAAAGATGGTTATGGCATAAGAGATTGTGTCATGTGAAATTTGACAATATTGTTGCTATAAGTTATCCTTATGTTGTTAAACATTTTCCTAGGATGCAGAAGCTTGCTAACAATTTTTGCATGGAATGTCATTTGGGAAAGCAAACAAGAGCTAATTTTCACTCTAAGAAATAAATTTAAAATGGTTTGCTTGATCTTGTTTATACTAATTTGTGTGGCCCTACCAAGACATGAAGCTTGCAACGTGGTAGATATTTTATGCTACTAATTGATTATTACTCAAAGATGGTATGAGTGACCTTATTGAAGGATAAATATGAAGCTTTTGAAAAGTTCAAGGATTTTAAGGAAATGTTAGAGAATGAGACAGGTATGAAATTAAAGAAGTTGAGATCAGACAGAGGTGGGGAGTTTACGTCAAATGAGTTCAATGCATACTATGAGACACATTGAATCAAGAGACAATTATATTTCTCTTAGGAATCCACAAAATAATGGTGTATCAAATTACAAGAATAGATGTATTCTAGAGATTGAAAGGACCATGATGCTTGAAATAAATTTTCTATAGATATTTTGGAGAGAAGTTGTGAGCACTACAGTATACACTCTTAACCAAGTAAAAATCAAATAGGTAATTGGTAAGACATCCTATGAACATTTGTGTGGTCATGTGCCTACTGTTAAGTATTTCAAAAAAATTGGTAGTAGATGTTACATTAAGAGAGATGAAAACATAGGAAATTTTGATGCAAGGAGTGATGAAGGTATATTCCATTGTTATTCTACCAAATGTAAAGCATATAGGTGTTATAAAAAAAGGTTGAAAAAGTTAGATGAAAGAACAAATATTAAAGTGAATAAAAGTCTTGAGAATTTGTCAAGGTTTTGTGAATGTGGACATTAGAGCGGTAGTAATGATCATATTCAACTTCAACAAGTACAAAAGAAAATTCCAAGTGTGGCAGAGAGTGTAGAAGATGAAGCCTACATAAGTGGAGAAGAAGAAGAAGTTCAAAAACTAGAAACAAAGAACACTCCAAGGTATGTAAGATTGAATCAAAATTAAGGATAGATCATTACTAACTAGAATAAGTGAGTTCATACAAGAAGAAGGATTGTGCAAGATCATATATTCTTGATGTCACACACTCATCTCAAGGATGTAGCAGAAGCTGACAGAGATGGTCATTGGATTGATGCAATAAAAGAATAGCTATCATAGATTGAGAAGAATAACACATGGTTTCTTGTTCCAAGGCCTAAAGATCATATTGTTATTAGCACAAAATGGGTATTCAGAAACAAGCTAAATGAAGAAGGATAAATTGTGAGGAAAAAAGAAAGGTTGGTGTGCAAAGGGTATTCACAGATGGAAGGGATTGACTATGATGAAACATTTGCACCAGTAACAAGGTTGGAAGTAGTTAGACTATGCATGACATACGCAGCCCATAAGAACTTCATATTTTATCAAATGGATGGAAAGTCAGGATTCCTGAATGGTGAGTTAGAAGAAGAGGTATATATAGAGAAACTTGATGGTTTTAGTCTGAGCAAAGAACCAGATATTGTATATCTATTAAAGAAAGAATTTTTTGGATTGAAGCAAGCCCCTAGAGCTTGGTATTCCAGATTGGAAAAGTATCTACTCAAACTTGGATTCAATAAAGGTACTGTAGATAGTAATTTGTATTTCAAAATTGATAATGAGAATACTCTTATTATAGAGGTTTGTGTTGATGACATTATCTTTGGTGGAGATGAAAATTTAAGTAAAGAGTTTGAACTGGAAATACAAAAATAATTTGAAATGTACATCATAGGAGAAATGAAATTATCTCTAGTTCTACAAGTTACTCAATCAGATAAAGGAATTTTCATGACTCAAGCTAAGTATCTGATGGATTTTCTAAGGAAGTTTGGAATAGATGACTCAGAACTAGTGAGAACGCCTATGGTGACATGATGTAAGTTATCAAGAGATGATGAGTTCCCTAAGGATAATTAGTCAAGGTATAGATCAATGGTTGGTGGATTGTCATATTTGACTCATACAAGACTTGATATCATGAACATAGTGTGTCTTGTTGCAATATTTCAAGATGACCCCAGACACAATCATGAAGTAGTGGTCAAAAGGATATTTAGATATCTAAAAGTAACAATAGACTTTAGAATGTGGTATCCTAAGGATAATGAATTCACTTTATGTGCCTATACAAATGTTAACTGGGTAGGTGATGTGTATGAAAAAAAGAGAACAAGTGGTGGTGCATTATTTTTGGGTAGCATGTTAGTCTCATGGATGAGTAAGAGGCAAAATTCAATTTCCTTGTCTAATGTGAAGGCAGAATATATTGTTGTTATTGGTAATTCTACTCAAATCATTTGGATGAAGAAAATGTTATTTGATATTGGAATTGTTTTTGATGAACTTATTATGATTTACTTTGATAATTCAAGTTCCATAAATATTTCTAAGAATCCAGTACAACGTGCCAAGACCAAGCACATATCAATCAAGTACCATTTTCTGATAGAGAAGGTGAAGGATGAGGAAGTAAGATTGGAATATGTGTCTACCAAGGAATAGATAGCAGATATATTCAAAATGGGACTACTAAAGGATATATTTGCGTATCTCAGAGGCAAGTTAGGGGTCATTACCCCTCCTGATAAAAACTAAATTGCAAGAGATTGTATCAGTCCAGTATTCTCTAAAGATGAATCTTACAACTTGAGTGATGTATGGACGCTGCTGCTAAGGGGGGGTAATAAGTATGGTAAGGAAGATGTGTTTGATCAATATTTGGATGTGTTTTGTGGCCTAAAGCACATAGTTATTCTTTTTCATTGATGTCAAAGGGGGAGAGAGAGAAAATGTGAAAAATAATCAGATGTGAAGAAAAAGAGAAGGGCATATGTGTAAAGAAATTTTATATACTTGCCAATAAGAAATATTTTTATCTAAGAAGAGGAGCGCTCATCCAAGAGGGAGAAGCTGAAGGAGAGAAGAGCATGTAATTATATTGGAACTAGGCTAAGCTTGTTCCCAAGGGGAATAGTGGCAAAGTATAAATGAGGTAGCAGAGAAGAGTTAGAGAGACTCCAAAAGATATTGTGGATATTGTTGGTAGTAATGTTGGTTTCGTATTGCATTATTTTTTTCCCATCACATGTTTATATCAATGCACAAGGGGGAGATTTTTGGTGCATTGAAATTGAATTCAACATGTTTATTATGTAGTTTGTATATTTGTTGTGCATTTTTGCCAGTAACGCAAGTTGATCAAAAAAATAGAAAAGGAATGTTACTGAAGATGAGGAGTCATGCACTTCATGGGAGGTTGTAGAGGTTTTCTAAATGGTTCATGAAAAGTTTCATTTTCTAACATGATGATTTGATCAAGTTATGATTTCACAGATGAAGATTAGTTATTTTACTATTTTCTAGTGTAACAAAGTTGTAGAGAATGCTTTCGCACACATACTCAAAGTGATATCTTTGGTTGTGCAACTAGGAACGTATTAAGGTCATATAAATGTGTGTACCATTCAAAGGGTTTGTGATTTTGATGGTCCACAAGGCCTTAACAAGCATTTCAATTGGGGGTAATAGTGTTCTTGAGGTTTAGAATGTTATGCTGACACAAATGATGAGTGTGATGGATTTGATTATTTTTTTGAGCTTCATGATGACTTAGGATGATCTAGGATTATATGTCTTATGATTTGGCAGCTTACATTGATCAAGGTGAAAAATTTGAATGGATTTGAAGATTATTTTAATGTTCTTACCTGAAATTTCAAGAAAACTTGATAAAATGAGAGATTAGTAAAATGTTTTGGGTTGTGATTATGATCTCAAGGTGTCTGTGAAGGATCTAAGAAATGTTTGGAAAGCACGTAGTGATCTTGGTGGTTGATTTTGGTGCTAAGATTTGAATGTTTGAGGATTAGGTTTTTTTGACCTAGTTCTTAATAAATATGGTGAATTAGGGTTTGATTTTTGTTGTTGTGTGTGTGCACCAATGTTTAGAAGATTGTGGGAGGAAGAGGTTTCCAGTGAACCAATTTTAAAGATCTAATGAGGATTGGATTTCTCATCTGAGTGTGATAGAGATAATTTTAGCAAGGGATCTGATTGTCTTGAAATGGAACTGACCAAGGCATAGGTAGATGTTATCATACAATTCATGAATTCTCATAGTGGTGTCTAAATTGTGATTGTAAATCAGTGAGACTTCCTTAGAGTTGTAGCCCAACAAAAATTGTGTAGTGAATTCTAGGAAGTGTGCTTGAATGCATGTGCATTCACTGTATTGTAATAAGTCTATATTATTGTGGGTCCATAACACACACTCCATTTTGGCCACAGCTTGGCCATGGGGCCCCCCCATCTTTCTCTTTTGTTTTGTTATTTTCCCCTTTTTGGTTTCCTCCTTTCTTTTTCTTGTTCTGGCTCTAGCTTGGAGCAAGGCCTTTTTTGTTCTACAAGTTTTTATTTGGTCCTTCAGCTTTTCACTCTTCTTAGGATTATCAAAATTTTGGAAGGCCGAAAGGTCAAAAGCTCACAATCACCCCATAAGGAATATCTTTTGGCCTTTTGGCCTCCGAAGACACCGATATAGCTTCACTCATTGGGAATCAAACTTTTAGCCTTCAAAATTCTGTCACCCAATGATGACATCATCAGCTTTAACCACCTCTAAAGTGGTCAAGAGTATAGTTTGTTCTCATTCTACCTTCATATTTAAGCTTTGCTTTGTTTTGATCTTTGGCGAGTGACTATCCACTTTTCTCCTTCATTTTATTTTATTGTCCACACCCTCAGTGTCTTTGAGGTGGTCATGTTTCTCCTCCTCCTCCTTCCTTTCTACCATTTTCTGGAGGTAGGGCCATGCCTTCTTTCCCTTTTGTTTTAGTCTTGTCATGTTTTTTGTTTAGGGTTTTTTTCTTTTGGTTTTACATCTTTGTTGTTTTTAGTTTGGTAATTTTTGGGTCTTCAGCGGGTTTCCCCCCTTTTTTTGTAGTGTCGGGTCTAGGGTTTCTATTTTTTTCTTTTTCTCTTAGATTTTTTTAGCCCCAAGTTTTCAGCCTCTAAAAGGCTAAAAACACCATCCTTAGTTCAACAGGATAGAGAATGTTAAGTGTAAAATGTGTTTTTTTCATACATTCAGACACTAAAGACCCTCCCAAACTTTCACACTTTCGGCCTCTAAAAATACATGCCACCTTGGCACCCCAAAACACCAGATTTCATCACTTAACCAACCATCCTCAACTCCTTTTCCCTTTTAGAGTTTTGGCCTCCAAAAACATAATTCCATTATTCCCACCCAGAAATGTTGAAACCAAGTTCCCGAGCTTCCTCAGATTTTACACTTTCGGCCTTTCATAGGAAGCTCTTATCTTTGGTGTCCGAATGTTTGAAAGGCCAAAGTTGGTGAAATTCTATTTCAGATTTTTTTTATCACTGCTAGGGCTTGACTCTCTGAGGATTTTCTGTCATTTTTTCTTACTTTTGAGTAGTTAATTCAATAATGTTTAGTGATAGTTGTATATTTTCTTGTAGGATGACAAAAAAGATAACTAGATCACCAATGAAGTACCTTTTCAAAGGATATCATGCCCCATCCAAGGTGGGGAATCTCCATATAAATATCATGGACATGGACATAGAGAATATGAAGTGGAATGAATTCCTTACCAGATGTTCCCATCCCAACGAGAGATTGGCTGACTCCAGTGATTTAGTGTTTTCAAGTCTGGTCAATGTTACAACGCATCCTATCACAATTATATCTTTAGATTTGATCATGACTTTATCCCACCATTATCTTCCCAATGAGAGGGTCATGAAAATTATGGGAGGAGATATTGTTCTAGATCTCATAATAGAAAACATTGAAGATGTCTTCCACTTACCAAAGGGGATAGACACATTTTATGACTTCTCCATTCATAAAGGACTGGAATAGTTTGAAAAAAACACTCAACTTTCTTAAGAAATAGTGAAAAAGGAATATTTGATGCAACCTCTCCCAAAGAATAAATTAGAAAATATTAATATGAGAAGTGGATACCTGAAAGATGATATTCAAGCCGTAGTCACCATGCTTAGTAGGTTATATGGCCTTCGTCAATCAATCCAACTAGAGCATTGGATTATCCTCTTGATTGAGAGGATAAAAGAGAGTAAAGTTAGATTTGATTAGGCTACCATCCTTAGTGATAAAACTGGATGAACAATTAGTGATGGTAAAAAATAATCCCCGATTCTACATGACTTCTTATGTTGTATACCTACTAGCTTCCAGAGAAGAATGCACAGTGTTAACAAAGAGAGGAGCCTTTGGAAAGCCCAATGCATGGTCATTCATTGTGTATCCTCAACTGGTTAGGAAGGCAAAGATGGACAAAAAGAGCCAAATTACAAGATTGTTAATGATTTTATTATCTTTATAATTATTCATTCTATGGAATGTGATTATGCAAAGAGACTCTCCAAGGAGCAGTTGCCAAAGTAAGGGCACTTGGTGCTTATTATATTCAATTTAAGACTTCCACATACATTGGAGTGGTTTGGTGCACTCTCACCCCAAAGAAGCTTCCTCGATATCCTTCTGATAGGATAATTATTCTAGAGATGACCAGGCATCTCTCAGATGCATATGAGCATATAAAACACAAGAAGAATCATTGTTGGGACTTTTCTTTATCAATTGGCCCCCATTTCCTATAAGACATAAAATCTTGTAAATTTATGGCATTTGAATGGGATGAATGTCCTTTGCAATATTTTGGGTTACTCAGGCCTAAGTTTGACCCCATTCGTACTTGTAGCCACATCATGGGAAGGCATTATGATCATGAGCCTCACCAAGAGGATCACTAGATAAACTATGTAGATGATTATGACGTAAGGATTCAAGACTATTTCATATTATCCCTTGAGTTGGCACAAGTTGTCTTGGAACTTAGCATTCAGCCAGAGGTATGGGACATGGAGACAAAGGATGTATTAGATCTTTTATACAATAAGGATAAGATATAAATGAGACCCATCTTAAATTTAGAAGTAGACAAGGATGAGAATGATAGCATTAATTTCAAGGCTAGGCATGTTGTGAAAACCACACAAAACTGGATCAAAAAGCCATTCAAAATGGACCCTGTACCGATGAAACCACAATTGAATCCACCATCCAAGGGGGATAAGAATCAAGGGAAGAGGATGGTAATGCCTAAATTCATAGAGGAAACCCCTCAAAAACTAGAGATAGTATATAGGCATGATCGCCCAATGGCATATAGTTCTAACCCAAAGTCCAAACTAGAAAAGACCAGATTGACTGGTAGCATCAATCCACCTCCTGAAAAACTACAAGATTCACAAGGAAAAACTCCTAATGTAGTTAAATATTTGACCATCAAGGTCACGGGAATGAAGACTACTCAAGAGGAGAAAAAAAGGTCTATAAAAGGAAGACATCCTCTGCATCTCCACAGTTGGAAACCTTGCAAGAGGAAGGAGAAGAGGAAGAAGAGCATGTGCCTTTATCAAGAATAACACTATCAAGGATGCCTAATCTTAGAAGGAGATGTCTTGATTGATACAGAACAAGGAGTATAAGAAGAACAAGGAGATCCTCACGTTTCCCTTGCTCCCGATGAGTTTGACATTTTGTACTGTAAAGATCTTGCTAGGTTCAAGAAAAAAATGATAGATCTACTTGGTCCTACTAGAGAAGTAAGTATGGAAGGACATGTGTCATTAGTTCCATAGGGTGTCATTAGTTCCATAGGTTAGTGTAACTCCTCCTCCATTCTAATTCATTAATCCCACAATTGAAAAGACAACAAAGGAATCCTACTCAGGGGATCATGTGGATATGTGGATACCTTCATCTACCATCGAGACTATAGGCATAGATAAGATTGAAGAGGTACATATTACTCTAGTGCTCTCAAACACCCATACAGTACAAACTAAGCTGGTGGAAGTACCAAGTAACACAACTAGGAAGGATACTAGTGTGGGACATAGTTCTTCCATTCCACCTCCACTAAATGCACCTACTCCTCCTCCTTCTTTCGTTGCTATTTTTTATTCAAATCCAATTTCTCCTGCTCCTTCATCCACAAGGCCAATACCATCTACAAAAGCAAGGTAGAGACATGTAACAGGTTTTTGGAAAGAAGTAATGAAAAGCTCATTGGAAGATGTTGAAAATCCCCAGGAATAGGAAGAATCTACAAGGGAAGAAAGTACTCCTCCACCTAAGAAAACATATGAGGAGCTAGATACTACTACTGAAGATAAGCATATAATCAAGGAAGAAGAGTTGCAAAAATAAGAGAATTCAAAGATTTGAGAAGTATTGGAGAAGGCAAGAGAAGCCAAAGAGGATATGGAAGTTCACGGTACAAAAGGGACAGCCTCAGTCTTGAGCATTTCTCTGTACGAACCAGTCACAACCTTTACTAAACCTACATGGTTTACAAAGGATTTAAAACCTAGAAAGAGGGTTTATACTAAAGAAAAGGACACATATATGTCATTTTTAGGTCAATCCCTTCACCAAGCAAAACCCAGTGTACCAGCAAGGGCCATGTCCTATGTTACTCAAGACAATAGGAGTCGATGGAAGGCACAAGTGGAGTTACCCAATACCAGTGGAAGCCAGATGGAGGTAACTCATGAGGATTATACCTTTGATGAGGTTTATCTAGGGGAACCTACAAGAGAAGGAAGCAAAACATTGGCATCTTTAGGAATGAAACATGCATTAGGTTTCATGGACAAAGATGAGGAGAGGATAAAATCATTGACTGGACAGAATGAAGCAATGAAGAGCTTCATTCTCAAAATAGTGGGTCTCATTGACCTAATTTTCCTTGAAGCCTCATTATAGGTTTTCTTGGAGAAGAAGTCCAGCCCAGAATCACTAGTAGGAGTAGCAAATTATTTTGTTCAAGAATGTATGGACTGGAAGGTAGATTTTGAGAAGTTAGGAGAAGGAATCATTAGAGCCATTTTGAAACCTTTTAGAACCATTCTCAAGGAGGCAACTAGGTTGGTGGATATTATGGAAGATGAGCTAGGATTGGATTTGCAATTAAATAGTTGGCAGAAAGTGTTCAAGGACCTGAAGATAATAAGGAAGCAGCGCTTCCAAATTTTGGTTAAATTATATGAGGGTGCGGAAATGGATAATTTTGGAACATGGACTTAAGAGCATAAAAAGACAATAAAGGATTATGAAAATTACATCAACAAAGTTCACTGGAGACTTGAGGGAGTTATGATATGGGTGGAGAAAATAGAATATTTCTTCACGAGTATAGATTTGGAGTTATATGAGGATAGAAAGAAACAATTCTTGTCTTTGGTAAAGAGCATTGTGCTACAGTTCAAGGGGATTTTGGCAGGTGTTAACAAAAAGGAGGATCTCCATCAACTCTTAAAATTTAATGAGGATATACAAAGAATGTATGAGCATGAAGAGGAAATCAAATTCTTTGCTTCTAAATTGACTACCTTCCGGGAAAAGCAAGAGCAACGCCTCAGTAATGTGCAAGAGGTATATTATGATGAGGTGAAGGAAATAGTATAGAGGCTTTGATGATGCTTATTTGGATATCCTCTCAGACTGCCTGTCCATTTTGGGGACTTGGTCAGATTTTCCAGAAAGGAGTTTTGACACTTAGCCATTTGTCGAGGCTTAGAATTTTGGCCTTTCGACCTCTGAAAGTCAAAAATTTCAAAGAGCCCAAGAAAATTTCATCCATATTTTTTTTTTAGGCTCTAGATTTTTTGGAGCAAAGGTCAGTGTCCAAATTTATGGTCCATCCCTACGTGAAGAAGATTTGTATGAAGAGGGAGTTTTTGATCAGATTACCTAGGGATTGTAGTTTGTTTTGACTTGACTAGAAGATGTCTATTAGTTTCCCATGCCAAGATAAGTTAGGATGAAGCCTTCAAAGAAGAAATCCAATATTAAAATAAAGACTCCAGTTAGAGAGGGTGGAACTCCAGTTCAGATTTCTTTTCCTTTGGGTGAGTTTGGCCATGATTTCTGGGGAAAACTAAATGTAAACAGATCAAGGATGCATGAAAGTTTGTTAGTAGTTAGTTTAGCAATATTTTTACGTCAATAAGCTTTAGTTCTAAGATTATTATTTTTTATCATAGATGGGGCCCTAGTTTTGGGGTTCGAAGTTTGTAAATCAAAGAATTATATATTACATCAAAATAATCTAAAATGGTTGAATCTTTTGCGCAATAAAATATATACATTAGGTGCTTCATGCACAGTGTGATTTCTTCTATTGTCTATGGGAAATTGGTGAATTTGTCTTTTCTTGATCATTTCTTTCAAAGATCAAACTACTTTTATTGTGTGTAGATATGCAATTAATTGGATTAAAGTTTGTTGTTGTTGATTAATCTTGATGTGATGAATGATTGGGAAGAATAATTCTATGGTTTTAAAGATAAATATGTCTTATGTGTGTGCACATGTTGTGGCTTTACGATTTGATAGATTTTTAAAATCTTGAATATGGAAAAAAATTTCTCCAAATGATTGCATCTATTGGGTATATAATCATGATGTGGTATGATTCATATTTTGTGGGTTTCCATATTTCTACCATTTGATTCACAAGGAAGCTCCAACAATGGTTTATGTCTATTAGGATTTCAATTTTAGTAAATTTTCTTAATTCTTGTTACCCAAATCTTTTGATCCTTTTTTGAAAATTTTGGATAGAGTAGATACTCATTGTATTTTTTAGCATAGATTTTGCATCATTGGTAATTTATAAGCATTGAAAAATTGAAAATATAAAAAAGAGTACTAAATTTATTTTAAAGATTGAATTATTGAAAGTACCAGAAAAGGCCTCCTCGTGAATATTCACATTTATCTTCAAATGAGTTTTCCAAGCGGTTGTACCACGACCACGGAGAACCTTGGGAATAACTTTGTTATTTTGTCAAGAGGGGAAATCAAATCTCAAATTCCTAGCAATTGACTTGTGTAAGAACAACGCTCAATCGAAGTGGTGATAGAAGGAGGTCCAAGATACAAAGTTGGATATTATCAGATCTTTCTCACCAGAATGGTTTGAGTGAGTGCTTAGATAATTTTCAAAGAGGGGTGAGCTCCTTGAACTTACCCACCATCATAGAGCTCACAGTGACAAAGGGAAATCAAAATTTGTTTCCTCGTGTCATCCTACCAAACTATAGGATCCCTTCGGCCAGTAGTCTCACATAGCTACCCCACAAGTCATAATATACATTCATCAACATCTAAATTTGCAGCCACCACGTCTGATAGCCTTCTTGCTAAGACATAAATTTCTCCAATGAACCTGGTGGGTCAACTTCATAAATTACCAAAAAACTCAGAGAATTTTTGCACACATTTCATATATGGGGAGTCAAGGATAGTGGAAGGACACATTTGTGTCTTCAAATAAATGTGCAATCGCAAAGATATTTCTCATGGAGATGTCATTTATCGGATGTTCCCATAAACTCTAGGGGATTTTTCATATAACTGGTACCTGAACTAGCCATGTGGGTATCTCAGCATGGCTAGAGTTTGAAACCAAATTCCAAAACCAATTCAAGTTATATGTAGATCCAGATACAACACATCACCAGTTCATAACAATGAGGAAAGACTCCAAGTATCCCATTTCTATGATCAATCATCATTTCCATAAGATGCATCAAAAACTAGAAGCTCCTTACACTATACCTAAGGAATTCATTAGACAAGTTTACCTTAAGACCCTGGACCCATTCACTTCAATTTTTTGAAGGAGACTTTCCCCCGCAGACAGAAAGGTGTACAACAAAGCCATAACATTCATGCAACAAATAGATCCACAAGAAGGGAAATTTGGCACCATGCCTATCATGGGTAACATTGTTGCTCCACATCAATTTTCAGTGATCAATCAAGCTCTGGCCACCCACATGCCTTTTTTGAACCCAATTCTGGCACAACCACTCGCTGCTCCACAACTAGCCATCACTTCTCTAGGCTACGAGGCCTATAAGACAACTTTCTTTGAGAAACGGACTGTGCCTCCAACTGAACCTGACAATCACCTATCCTCCAAGTTGGATGCCCTGAAGAAAACCCTATGTCAACTAACCAATGAGCTCACTAGGATAAAGTTAAATCCCTCCCAAAATAAAATTGGGTACCAATGAACACCTGTTGTTCCAAATACTTATCCTCATAATCAAAATCATAGTTACAATACCTATAACAATAACCACAACTCTTGGGATAAACAATTTGGGCAACAAAGTCCTAATAGACCTTGAAACACTTAACCCAACAATGGTAGTATACCCACTAATAATCCTAACACTTATGAGACTGCTAATGTAAACTTTTTTGGGGTTCCAAACCCACATCAAGATAATGAAGGGTGTGGAGGGAGCACCTATAATCAGCAACCATAGAGTCCAGAGGAACCTCCTTTTTAGTTTAAAGAAATGATGTTTGACTCTTATGAACCAAGAACTGGGGAAAATTATTACATCTACACCCAAGAGGAGGAATTTATATTCTCATTCCAAAAGGAAAGAGAGCCTGAATATTCTGAGGTTCATGCATTCCAGAATGACCATTAGAGCTCTTACAACCTAAGGAACCAAAAGGTTCCTTTAGCTGACAGTATTCTTCCAGAAAAATAACCAACTCCAACAGGCCCAAAATCTATCAACAATCCAACCACCCCAAAAGGTCTGAGTGCTCCTCCATCATCCCCACCAAACACACCTACCAATTACAAAAACCCAACTTGGTCAGCTGAAAAACACTGTGAAGTTGAGGAACTAAAGAAAAGAAAGGAAAACATCTCCATGTTTCACATGCTACAATGTTTCCCATCTCAAAGGGAAGTACTCTTTAGATCCATAGATCAATCAAGACAAGGTGAAACTGCTAGCAATACAAGGGCTCCCACATCTAATATCAATACCTCAGACATATTCCCTACAATTTTCAAAAACAAGATAGAGTACCACCATTCCTGCTAAGTCTATGTATGTTTGGAAAAAAATTGCACAACTTCCTAATTGATTTAGAAGCTTCCTGTAACGTCATGCCCCTGTCCATCTACCAAAAACAAGGAATGGTCCCTCATATGACAAACCAGGTAGTAATACAATGAGAAAATACAAAGGTAAAAGTGATTGATGTACTCAAAGATGCGCACATCCAACTAGTTACTAATCTAAGAGTACAAGAGTGCATCAATGTACACATCATAGATATTTTGGAGACTTATGGGATGCTACTCAATTGAGAATGGACCAAATGTCTAAGAGGATGGTTGTCCACTCATTTCACCTAACTATGGATACCCTGGAAGTGATTAAATAATCAGATCAAGATTGAAATTGAATCCAAACTGAAGAAAATAATCATAGATTATAATGCCCCAAATGAAGTCTTGTTCACCCAAACTAATCTAGGCCCTTATCGGATGGATAACATCCTCATGTTCCAAATCAATTATGTTGAAGGTCTGGATGATAGTCTCATACAATGTTTGCAAGAGTTTGACACTAGTGAAGACATATTTCAAAGTTTTATCAATAATCTAATGACTAGCCTAAGGCATTTAGGTTTAGATGTGGATCCCAACATCTTATTGTTGTTGGGGTATTTCCAATTACATCAGGAGAGTAACTCAAAATTCACATGTACAAGTTGTCAGGATGCTCTGTCATGAGTGTTAGCTCAAATTACCCTACCAATAAAACCAAGAAAGGGCCAAGTTCCTAAAGATAAGAGCCCCATAATAGAAACCTTGGATGATGTTATGCCAAGTACAGATAGTCCACCAGATCATGTCATCTGAATAGGAAGTCAGAACAAAGGATCAAAATTTGATAGCAGGAGCCCTACTCCTAGTATATGAAGTGAATGGAGCATTTCAGATGATGGTGCCTTCCCAACCTATAGGAAACTATAGGTGGCTCTAGGTAATGGAGAGGCCAGATCTTCAGATAGTGAGGATATGCAAGGAAAGGGAAAAGACAGAGTGATTTCTTCAGATAGTCAAGGGAGAAAAGAATCACAGCCCAAGACATCAAAATTTCCAGGAAATTTTTGTCTCAAGCCAACCACAACCAAACAATATCAAATATGAAAGTTACACTTTGATGGTTCAAAGTGCAAATAAGGGGTTAGTGTTGGGATTGAACTAGATAACCCGAGAGGTAAGTCCTATGTTTCTTATAGGTTACAGTTTTTGTGTGCTAACAACATCGTAGAATACAAAGTATTGGTTTTGGAACTCCTCCTGACAAATAAAAAGTGAATAAAGGCTTTGATAGTGGAAGATGACTCGTAGCTGAGCGTGAAATAAATCCACATCCAGTATTCCTATAATGACAAAATACTATCAGCTTACCAAAATAGGGAATAGTATTTGATCAAAGACTTTGAAGCATTTAATATTAAGTCCATCCCGAGAAGGAAGAATGTCATGGTTGATGCCATATCCATGTCCGTCAGTTCATTACACCTGATGAACTTATTGTAGCCCCTGCTATCCCAAATAATATTATGAACTTCTAAGTCTTCCAAGATGACCAACACATCCTTGAGTTTATCATGGTCTCAGGCATGTTTGAAAAATAAATTATACATGAGGAAAAAAAAGAACCCGAGGAACAAGCCAACCTAGAAATGCTCGATGATCATGGCATCTTAAACCTAAGGACTAATTCCATACCCAAGAGGATGGTGGAATTGGAAAGAATTTTTTAAAATAGTAGGACTACCACAAAGAGACAACTAGATCTAATAACCGAAGGTAAGGAATATGAAACATACAACCTAGGCATGGAGGATGAGCTCAGAGAAGTCCACATCAGAAAAGTGGGAACTGAGGATGAGAAAAGAAGAATGGCTCAAATCCTCACTAAATATCAGGATGTTATAGCATGGAGCTATGAGTAATTGAAAACCTATGACACCTTGGTCATAGTCCATAATATGCCCCTGAAATCATACTCTAAACCTTTCTAAATGTCAAAGGTTGATAAACCTGACAATGGATCCTATAGACACCTAAAATTTACCCCGTGTATCTCAAGCTTTCCAAACTATAAATCTCAGCCAAATGCTTCAAAATCTCAAATACAAATCAAATGGATCAAATCAAATGGAAAAAATTCAAAACAAATTAAAAGATCAAATAATCATGAAATCAAATAATTAAATTCAAGCCTAAAGGGATTAATCAAATTATGCAATTGATTTTTCAATGGTATAGTTCAAATCAAAAAGGATCAAATCCAACCCAATCACTCTTCCATGGCTAATTTAATTAAATGATGGAGTTATTTAATTCCTAATATCTTTGAGACAACCAACCAACTTTCCCTCCATTTGCAAACACCTCAAAGCTTTTGACTTAACCAAACTTTGATCATGATTAACTCACTCTACCCCCTACCCTTGGGAAAATGCTATAAATACAAGCAATTTCCTTTGTGTTTGGGATCCAAGAATACAAGAGAAAAAGAATCCTTATTATAGGCACATTGAGAGCATATGAGGAGCATTTGAGAGCTTTTTGAGAGAATTTTAGCATTTGCATTACATCTAGCATATCATGTTTAGGAGTATTTTTTATTTTCTCATATAATCTTGGAGCATTTTTGAGAATTTTGAGCATTCTAGCTAGATTTGAGCATTCATTTTTCATTCATATCTCATTCTAGGATTGTCCTTGAGAGAGATTAAGCCTGAGAGCTCTCTTAAAAAAGCTTGGATAGAGAACCATGAGATGATATAGATTGTTTAGCTTCAATTCTTAGATTAACTTGTTTTATCTTTCCATAGAATTATTGTTCTCAATCTTAATTTCATGAAGGTGTATTTTCTTACACACATAATGACAACAAAACATTGCCTATAGAGCTTGATTCATCTCTATCTTTCTTTCTTCTGTCGCATCTGAGATAAAGTGGGCCGCCTACCAAATAAATCGTGTCGCCTGTTAGATAAAGTGCACTGCCTGTGACCTTTTAACAGCAACCTACCAGCCCTCTCTAACCGCATTTTATATTTCCTGCACCACTTGCTATTTTTAATTAGCTGCTTGTGGTATTTTAAGAGCCGAGTCCTAAAATTTAACAGCCACGTTTAAAGCTTTAAATTACGCTCAGTAATATTTGATAGCTATTTTTTAGTTGTTAAATGCCACGTAATCTCTTTTGTTAAATTAGGTTTTAATTAATTCTTTCACTGGTGTAATTCTCTATGTTTTCCTGTTCTACAGATGAAAAATCACCCAAAGGTATAGAAACCAGAAAAGCAAATCTCCAAGCCTAGCAAAGAGGTAATAATCAAAACCAAGAATGATAAAGAGATACATAATGCAAATTTAATAGAGAGTTTGTTTGAGGAAGAGCATTTGTATGATCATTACATTAAGGTGTTCTTTCCATATAAATGAAAATTTCCTACTCTCTAATTGAGTTTGCATGCTTACTTATTTAAAGGATTTAATTGATAAATCATTCATTTGAAAAGACCTTTTAGGAGGTATTTGTGTCATTTAAGGTTTTTCCAACTTTTCTTCACTTTGTTTTACTTTGTGTTGACTAACTTGTTGGAGGAGATGGAGTGGGAACGATTGCCACTAGGTGAGTAAAAAAAAGCCAAATACTCAAAAATGTGCCTAGCCTTTGCTAGCTTCAAAATCAGGTACTGATCTCATCAAGCTTGCATTTGATCAAATTGTGGCTTTCTTTTAAATCTAGCATAAGTAGAAAATCCTCTATTTTCATCCAAATTGAACAAGCATTAGGCATATGCTCTTCACTTTTTGAAGTGAATCAAAAAGCCAAACATGCAAAGCCAATTTGGTAGAAAGATAAGGATAAACAATTGAACCACACATTTCAATTCTAAGAACCTCCTTGTTAAGGGGTTGAAAATGAACAAATATGTTTGAAGAGTTTGGAACAAAAGAAAAAAAATATGGATATGCTCTTCACTCTTTGAGTGAATCAAATTCCCAAACTTGTTGGACCAAGTTCAATTCTTTCTTTTCATGAACATGCTAGCTAATTAGAGCTTTAAAGGGCATGCCTCTCAAGAATTGCCTTACGAGGACGATGAGAGGGAACAACCCAAAGTGGGAGATATTTTCTTTTATCGCAATATCGTCCGACCCACTATAAATAATGCACTTTTCCTTAATCAGAAAGTGACTAAAACTTGTGCAAGCCATCCTCACTTTCTCTAGTAGTCCTTTGGGATTGCGCAAAATCATACTTTTGTGCATGTGGGAAGCCCTCAAAGGGGTAAAGGATCTTGTTAGGGTTTAGACCGGAATAGTTTTGAGACCTGATAAAGTAGCAGACCTACCTTTGTAGAGCCATGATTAAAAGCCAAATTTGTTGATGCTAAGGTAGATTGCTTGGAAGACTTTCTTGTGCAAACCTATTAAAACATCTGAGAACATACACTTTTAGTGTGGTTTTGAGGGATATGGTGCAAATTTTATGTGTGTGTTGAGTTTGTACTTCATTTTCATGCAAGAATATTTTTTGATAAATCTGATCAAAGACATTAAACTTTTAAACCTAGAAATTATCAATAAAATATTTAAAATCAACTCTAATCAGCAAAGCGCCGCGTATCATCATTTTAGAGTTGCCTACAAAAAAAACTGGGCCACTTGTCAACTTTAAAACACCGCTTAGTAACATCAAACAACCATGTATTAATTGGAAAGAGCCGCATAAATATATTTCAATAACGCTTGCCAACAAACAAACGCCGCCTACCAACTGCAGAGCACCGCGTACAGATTTTCCAGTAACCGCGTATTCTCATTTAAAGGCTTCCTACAAGCAGGTAAGAGCCGCCTGGAATTTTTAAAAGGCAAATAGTGGGTATCTATCGAAGGATTGAAAACAAGAAAATTTGATTTTTGGATACCCTTTTGGACATTGTATCACTGTGGAAACCCGACTTGATCAGAATCTGCCATTATTGGATATTTTGCAAAATTATACATGGAATGGTCACTAAACAAGTTTGAAAACCTGAGATCTTCTTTCATCATATGTTAATGCCAATTTTTACTTGATCCCATTACATTAAGACTACCCTACAACTGGACGGGTCTTATTTGAGACAAGAGTGTCCCTTCCCGGGTGATCATTTTTCTGTGAATCCCTTACATGAACCCATCAAAGAAACACAACCGAGGATGTCTTTCCCATTTGGCCATATAGATCCTGATTAGATTAATCAAGTAAACAAGGATAAGACCAAACAAGGAAACATGGATCCTAACAACAAAGGATCTAACACCAATACCAACGGAGGGACAAACATAGATCCTAACAATCAAGGGATGAATAACACCAATAACGGGGGCAATATGGACCCTAATGATGAGGAGTAAATCAATGAAAAGGTTATCAAGGCTATGCAAAGACCTTTCTTTATGAAACTTGTGGACAAAGTATTGGAAAAATACAAAGAGAAATACTTCCTAGACCTAGCACAAATGTGTTTCAAGCTTCCACACGATTACGATTTCACCAAACTCAAGAAAGAAGTAGAGGCTAACCCCATTGATATCATGAACAAACAATTCTAGATTTTTCAAACACAATTGGACACATTAAAACAAAGTGGGGCTCCTAAACCTTTTTCTATTGAAGCCTTGTGTCCATTTCCATTTGACAAGTCCTTAGTCATGATACCATTTCCAACAAATGCTATTTATCCAAAATATGATAAATATGAAGGAACATCTGATCCTCAAGATCACTTAAGGGAATTTTGTACCCTAAGTCTAGAGCTCATGCATGACACAACTTACCTTATGAGGTTATTCCCTAGAAGTTTGGGAGGCATGGCAATGGAGTGGTTCTCAAAATTACCCTCTGGTATTAGAACCTTTGAGGAATTGGCCTCTAAATTTGTAACCCACTATTCTTATAACATCAAGCACGAGGTTACAATGCTAAATATATGCAATGCCAAACAAAGATATGGAGAGGGACTCCTACTTTTCCTACAATGATGGAGGGTAGTATTTGCTAGATACCCTTGAAGTGTACCTGAAAAGGAAAAGATGGATATTTTTGTGAACAGCTTGAATCATGAAATGAACTATCAACTAAGGCTACAATGTCCTAGATCATTCCAAGACTTAATTGAGAATAGGGTGACAACAGAAGAAGTATTGGTGAAAATTGGAGAAATCAAACTCTATAAAGATAACAAGAATAACAACAACAACAATACCTCCAACACCAATCAAAATCAGAATAACAACAACAACAACAACAACAACAGTCGATATTGGACAAGGAAAAACAAAAACAAAGGAGTGGTTAATGATGGAGTGGTGGAGGATAATACTTTGAAGGCTACCCCTTTTAATCTCACTCAAAACTAAACTCAAGCCAATAATGTGAATCAAGCACCCAAAGTACCCTTCAACAACAACACTAATAACAACTTTGGGAATAATCAAGGGGCTCCTAAGCCTAAACCTTTCTTTGCACCTAAACCCAAGAGGACATTCACCACTTTGGGTGAACCATTGGAAAATGCACTAAGGACACTTATCGCAAATAAACTTATCAATCTACAAAAGGCTCAACCATATGAACCTCACATCAAGCTAAACTGGTGGAATGAGAACAACCATTGTGACTATCATCGAAATAGGGGACATAAGACCAATGATTGCCTACGTCTTGAACATGTGGTACAATATCTCATAGACAATGGTGTGATAAAGGTGGATGGACCTCAAACTAATGAAGATCACAGCCTTTAAAACTCCTTTTTATAAGCATGAAAAGGGAGAATCTTCAAATTCCAACAATGGAGGAAACAATGCAAATAATGTAAAAGGCAGTCATAATGTTAACTTTGCTCATACTTATGAAAATACCATCAATGTTGTTGTGGTTAAAGACCAACATATTCAAGGGTCTGCTAATGCCATCACAAGGGGGAAAGCCTCAAAGGTTACCTTACAAGGAGGTAATCCTATTACTATTCACCCTAAGACACCAATCATTTTGGCTAAACAAACACCACCCACCACAAAGCCTTATATTTTAGTGGACCAATTGCAAAGGACTCCCACCCAAATATCAATTTTGGATTTGTTAAAATTATCTCCTAATCACAAAGAGATTCTGGAAAAAGCCTTGTGTGAGACCACGTTTCCTATAAACTTGGAGGAAGGAAAATTTTAGAACATGATAGATCACCTCATAGCCCCTCATTGTCTTTCCTTTCCAGAGCAAGATGACATGTCTATCACACATCCTCAAAACTTACCCTTGCATATAGAGGTATTAATCCAAAGACATAGGGTTAAGAGAGTTCTTATAGATGGTGGAGCTAGTCTAAATATTTTCACTTTAAACCTTGTCAAGTCATTAGGTTTATCCGAGTCTTCCATTGATCCAAAGAAGCAAATAACTATTAAGGTTTATGATGAAGAGGAAAGGTCTTCCAAGGGTATAATCATTCTACCAATTCAAGTGGTACCTATCAAAAAGGACATTATATGTCAGGTCCTTGACATGAAATTGACCTACAACATCTTACTAGGAAGGCCTTGGATACACGAGATGCAAGTGGTACCTTCTACATATCACCAATGCATAAAATTTCCATACCTAGGGAAGGAGATCACAATTGAAGGAGATTCAAACCCATTCCAATATTGTAATACTTTAAAGCCAAGTCATGAATTGTATATTCCTCACAATAGGGAAAGAGTTATTCCCGATATTATCATGGAAGAGGCCAAAGAAGAAAAATTAGAACCAACATCAAAAGTCACATCTACTCCTAACCCTATTCAAACTAACTCAACTACATCGACTAAGGGAAAAGAAAAGATGAGTTATGAGGGTTCAAATTCAAAGGATACTTTAGTTCAGAATTCAACATTGAGATTGGAATATTCTAAACCCACTAAGGAAGAAAGAGAAAAAACTAGGAAAGATCATTAAGAAAAGATGAGTGACCTAATGCATCAATTTGAGAAACAATGTAAAATTAACTCAAAAGGAGTAGGGGAATTTTCCGTTTCCCTCTTTGATTTACCTACATCTCCAAGGACACATGGGAAACCATCCAAAGATCATCAACCTCATAAGTACAATGCCCATTTTTTGAGGGAATGTGATAAACAAGAAATAGACAAAGAAGATGATGAGGTATTACAAT
>MU225716.1:1218073-1262126 GCA_018584345.1 Thuja plicata
TCATGATTAACTCACTCTACCCCCTACCCTTGGAAAAATGCTATAAATACAAGCAATTTCCTTTGTGTTTGGGATCCAAGAATTCAAGAGCAAAAGCATCCTTATTATAGGCACATTGAGAGCATATTAGGATCATTTGAGAGATTTTTGAGAGAATGTTAGCATTTGCATTACATCTAGCATATCATGTTTAGGAGCATTTGTTATTTTCTCATATAATCTTGGAGCATTTTTGAGCATTTTGAGCATTCTAGATAGATTTGAGCATTCATTTTTCATTCGTATCTCATTCTAGGATTGTCCTTGAGAGAGATTAAGCCTGAGAGCTCTCTTAACAAATCTTGGATAGAGAACCATTAGATGATATAGATTGTTTAGCTTCAATTCTTAGATTAACCTATTTTATCTTTCCATAGAATTGGTGTTCTCAATCTTAATTTCATGAAGGTGTATTTTCTTACACACAGATCTGTTGATACAGAAAGAGGTCCAAAAACTGTTGGATGCCAAAATTATATTTCTGATCTGACATTCCACTTGGGTCACAAACTTGGTACCTGTGAGGAAAAAGACTGGCAAGATTCAGTTGTGTATGGATTTCCAGAACCTAAACAAGAATTCCCAGAAGGAAAACTATCCACTACCATCTCTTGATGAGGTATTTTAAGTGATAAATGGGTCACATATGATGTCCTTCCTAGATGTCTACTCTAGCTACAATCAAGTGATGGTACAGGAAGAGCATAAGTTGAAGAGGACATTCACCACCAAGTGGGGAACCTTTGCCTATCGACTTATTTTGTTTGGTTTAATTAACATCGGAGATAATTTCCAAAGGGAGATGGATAGTGCTTTCAAAAGTTTAGTTATAAAATGTATAATTACTTATATGGATGACCGCACAGTTTTCTCAAAAAAATGAACAGATTGCATAAGCGATCTAAGAATGGTCTTTCAAAGGTCTAGGAGGTATGGGATCTCTCTCAATCCAAAGAAGTGTGTGTTTGGGGTCACACAAGGAAAATTGCTTGGGCACATAATCTATGAAGTTGGGATAGTGATATACCCCAAATGAGTGCAAGCCATTCTCAAATTAACACCACCCCACAACCAAAAAGAATTAAAGTTTTTCTTCGAAAAGATAAACTTTGTGAGGAAGTTCATCAGCGGTTTTGCTAAAATAATAAATTCATTAAATGACATGATAAAGAAGGATGCCAAAATTGAATGGACCACCTTGATAAAAAATTCATTTAAGATATATAAACCACAATTGCCTCGAACCCTGTCCTTGTCAGCCCGAGTTAAAACTTACCCTTTAAAGTGCATTATTTTTCTTCTAAACATTCATGTGCAGGAATCCTCACATATAAGAAGGATGGAGAAAGTGAGAGGTCAATATCATTTATGAGTTTCCCCCTTTAGAAAGCTGAGGTTAGGTACCCAAATCTAGACAAATAGTCTTTCACCCTGGTCAAAGAAGTAAAGAAGTTCTGACACTATATTCTAAGGATCAAAGTGTTTGAAATAGTCCTAGATGCAGCGTTAAAATTCTTGTTAATCCAAAATGAATTAGGCAAAGGAAGGGGGAAATGGATGGCTATCCTACAAGAGGTCGACCTCAAAATTTATCCTATGAAATTGGTAAGAGGCCAAGGCCTGACAAAGATGATGCCCGGAGTAGAAGAAGGTTTGATATGCCAGACCTAAATAGATCAAAGGGTAATTTTGGATATATGGTATCAAGACATAGTCTACTACTTGTTGTAGAACCACTGTCTAGAAGGGTTAAATGGATCACAAAGAAGAGCCTTGAAAATTAAAAGTAGCTCTTACATGCTGAAAAATGGTTACTTATACAAACGCAACTAGGATGGTTTGTACCTAAAATATGGAATGGGCCATAGGTCTACTAATTCCACCACTCACCAAATCCAGAGAGTAGGATGCTACTATCTGACCATATTTAGAGACACCAACAAACATGTGAGATCATTCCATACCTGCCAGACCGGTGCAACTCGAGAGAGAAACTTAAAAATTCCCTTACAAACAATATATGAGGTATGTCCTTTCACCCAATGGGGCTTGGATTTTGTTGGAATGATTAACTCACACTCTTCTTTAGGTCACAGATTCATCCTAATAGCCACATATTATTGCACACATTAGACAAAGGCACATGCATTGAAAAAATGTACCACTAAAGTGGTAACCAAATTCTTGGAGGAACACGTCATAATGAGGTTTGGGATGCCATTTTATCTAGTATGTGATAACACCCTCTCATTCTCCTCTATGATAATTCCCTCTCATTCTTCTCTTATATGCTCACCCAATGGGCTTTTGAAAACTAGGCAATCCTAAAATTTTCTTCTAATTACTACCCACAAGGAAACGGTGTAGCAGAATCTACAAACAAAAACCTGACAATGGTAATCAAACACCTTCTGGATGAAAACCCCAGAGACTGGCATACACAATTAAAATATTCCTTGTAGACCAATCGAGTGAGGGTAAAAAATGCATTGGGGACTTCCCCATATCAATTTTTCTATGGCCTATCGCAAGTTTTTCCTATGAACCTAACAATACCCATCTTAAGATTCATCGACCAGTATGTCGAAGGTGAAGATTAGGCACAATTTTGACTCATGAACCTCCTTGACCTAGAAGAGAAAATGGCTATGGCCCTAGAACACATATCAAAGCATTAGGTAGTTGTCAAGTGTTGGTTTGACAAGAGGGCCACTATAAAATCTTTTAGGATCTCTGATCTTGTCCTCATGTGGGATAAGGCAAAATAAAAGTCGGGCAACCACACCAAATTTTAAAAATTATGGACTCTTCCTTATCAGATATCGGAGATCTTGGGAGAAAACACATTCAGCATCAGTACCTTGGATGGGGAGTTTGTCCCATTGTCATTCAATGGCCAGTTCTTCAAAAATTATTTTACTTCCTAAAGGGGAATACCCTTCATCCCATGTATTATAGTATTTTAGTTTCTTTCCTTCTCATTTTTTTTTTCCTTTTTCCGCTCCTTCTCTTCTTTTTCAGGTTTTTTTTTTAGGTTTTATGGTTTTGGGTCAGTTTGTTTTAGGTCCATCCTAACTAGTCCTTGAAAAGGGGAGCAGGGGTATTTCTTAGTATCAATCTCCAAGGAAATTTATAATGTAAATATTGTTCCCAGATATAATCCTAATCATGAGATACACTAAAGGAAGAACCTGAGAAAATTGTTTTCTAGGGCGGTTGTTAGCTATAACTAGCACTAGCATGTTGACTCAAGTACCCACCAATCCCAGAACCCTTCTCTGTTGACATGAGAGAGTAAAAAAAATGAGGAAGAGGGGAGAAATGGATGGAGAAGCAGATAAATCATTCAAACTATGGTAGCTCAAATGGTGATCATGGTTTAAATCTAAGTAGCACATTCTAAGCATTGCTCAAGTTTCTCAAAGGAATATCAAGAAGACATTCAAAAGATAGGATACTCAAAGTCACAACTGGCTCAGGTTGGCTACCTATAAAAAGAGAAGAGTTGATTCCAAAAGGAATCCTCCACATAAACCAACTCTAAATACCATCATAAGATAGAGAAGGATGACTCTAGAAACCTCTACCGGGGCTATGGATACCCAGGTTGACAGTAGAGCAAGGTTAGATTGGAACTCGGGGAAAACTTTGTCAGGACTCTGGACGCTTGACTGGCACCAGATCTCTTTCCAGGAAACCCTTGTCAACATTGCAAGGGTTGGGGGTAGCTAACAATAATCTAAGTCATCTCTTTCAAAGATCAAGGAATGAACACATGAGTGCACACACTCGAAGATATAGCTGAAGTCTTTAATCTTGGGAGTAAATAAATATTTCCATTGATGGCTCTTTGTGTTTGGTTCATTACAATGTTAATTTACAGAAGGGTTTTTCTTATAAGGAAATGCCTTGGTCATTCCTCCATTTTTGTCAAGGATATTTTTTGTGGGTCCACAACACACACCCCATTTTGGCCACTTAGCCATGGGGGCCCCCTTCTTTCTCTTTTGTTTTGTTCTTTTCCCCTTTTTAGTTTCCTCCTTTCTTGTTCTGGTTCTAGCTCTGGTTTGGAGCAAGGCCTTTTTTTCTACAAATTTTTTTAGGTCCTTCAGCCTTTCGGTCTTCTTAGGATTGCCAAAATTCTATAAGGTTGAAAGCCCATTGTCACCCCGTGAGGAATGTCTTTCAGCCTTTCAACCTCCAAAGACACCGATGAACTTTTAGCTTATGAAGACACTGATGATGCTTCACTCATTCAGCATCATAATTTTGGCCTCCCAAATTCCATCGCCTAATGATGATGTCATCATATTTGACCGCCTATAAAGCGGTCAAGGGGTTAGTTTGTCCTCATTCTACCTCCATCTTTGAGCTCTGATTTGTTTTGATCTTTAGGGCGTGACTATCCACTTTTTTGCTTCATTGCATTTCATTGTGCTTTCCCTTTGTGTCTTTGAGGTAGTGATGTTTCTCCTCATTCTTCATCCTTTCTATCATTTTTTGGAGGAAGGGCCTTTCCTTCTTTCCCTTTTTTTTTGGTCTTGTCGTGTTTTGTGTTTAGGGTTTAGTTCTTTGGGTTTTAGGTCTTTGTCATTTTTAGTTTGGTCATTTTAGGGTCTTCAGTGGGTTCCCCCAACATTTTTTATAGTGTCAGGTTTAGGGTTTGTATTTTTTTATTTTTCCCTCAAAGTTTTGTAGCCCCAGGTTTTTGGCCTCTAAAAGGCCAAAAAGACCATCAGTAGCTCAGCAGGCCAGAGAACATTAAGTGTAAAATGCAGTTTTCAATAAATTTTACTGATAGTTGCATATTTTCTTGCAAGATGCTAGAAAAGATAACTAGATCACCAATAAAGTACCTTTTCAAAGAATATCATGCACCATCCAAGGTGGGGAATATCCATGATGAGATCATAGACACAAACATCAAGAATGTGAACTAGAATAAATTCCTCACCAGATGTGCCCAGCCCAACAAGAGATCAGTTGACTGCACTGATTTAGTGTTTTCAAGTCTGGTCAACACTGTAGTGCATCCTGTCACAATTATATCTACTGATTTGATCATGACTCTAGCCCGCCATTATGATCCTGATGAGAGTGTGGTGAAAAATAAGGCATGAGATATTGATCTAGATCTCAGAGCCGACAACATTGAAGATGTCTTCACTTACCAAAGGGGATTGATACATAATATGACTTCTTCATTCATAAAGGACTGGAATGGTTCAGAAAAAATACTCAAATTTCTTAAGAAATAGTGAACAAGGAATATTTGATGCAACCTCTCCCCAATAATAAATTTTAAAATATTGATGTGAGAAGGGGATATGTGAAAGATGATATTTAGGTCACATTCACCATGCTTAGCAGTTTATATAGCCTCTGTGAATCAATCCAACTAGAGCATTGGATGATTCTCTTGATTGAGAGGATAAAAGGGAGGAAAGTCAAAATCGACTGGGCTACCATCCTTAGTGATAACTTGGATGAACAATTAGTGACGGTAAAAAATAATCCATGATTCTACATGACTTCTTATGTTGTATACCTACTAGCCGTTAGAGAAAAATACCCAAGGTTAACAAAGAGAGGCACCTTCGGCAAACCCAATGCATGGTCATTCACTATGTATCCTCAACTAATTAGGAAGGCAAATATGGACAACAAGAGCACAAATTATAGGATTTTTAATGATGCCTTTGTCTATGCAATTATTCATTCTATAGAAGGTGATTATGCAATGAGACTCTTCAAGGAAGCAGCTGCCAAAGTAAGGGCACTTGGAGCCTATTATATTCAATTTAAGACTTTCACATACATCAGAGTGGTTGGGTGTACTCTCACCCCAAAGAAACTTCCTTTATATCCTTCTGATAGGATAATTATTCTGGAGATGGCCAAGAAGCTCTCGGATGTATATGATTATATAGAACACAAGAAAAAGCATTGTTGGGGCTTTCCCTTATCAATTGGCCCCCATTTCCTACAAGACGTGAAATTTTTCAAATCTATGTTGTTTGAATGGGATTAATGTCCTTGGCAATATTTTGGGTTACTCAGGCCCTGGTTTGACCCTATTGGTACTTACAGCCACATCATAGGTAGACATTATGTTCATGAGCCTCACCTAGAGGATCACTGGATAAACTGTGTAGATGATTATGAGGTCAAGATTTGGGACTATTGCAGATTGTCCCTTGAGTTGGCACAAGATTTCTTGGAACTTAGCATTCGACCATAGGTATGGGAGATGGAGACAGAGGATGTAATAGATCCTTTATACAATAAGGATAAGATATATATGAGACCCATATTAAATGTAGAAGTAGACAAGGAAGAGAATGATGGCATTTATTTCAAGGCTATGCATTATGGTTACTCAGACCTTGGTTTGACCCCATTGGTACTTACAGCCACATCATGGGCATGCATTATGTTCATGAGCCTCACCTGGAGGATCACTAGATAAACTGTGTAGATGATTATGAGGTCAAGATTTGGGACTATTGTAGATTGTCCCTAGGTCATGATAAACTATGTAATTGACCCTATTTGGGTTACTTGGGCCCTATTTTGACCCCATTAGTACTTACATCCACATTATGGGCAAGCATTATGTTCATGAGCCTCACTTGGAGGACTAGTAGATAAACTGTGTACATGATTATGAGGTCAAGATTTGAAACTATTGTAGATTGTCCCTTGAGTTGGCAGAAGATGTCTTGGAACTTAGCATTCAACCATAGGTATGGGACATGGAGATAGAGGATGTATTAGATCATTTATATAATAAGGATAAGATAAATATGAGACCCATCTTAAATGTAAAATTAGAGAAGGAAGAGAATGATAGCATTTATTTCAAGGCTAGGCATGTGGTGAAAAGCACCAAAAAATAGATGAAACCATAGTTCAATCCACCATCCAAAGGGGATAAGCAACAAGGGGATAGGGTGGTAATGCCTTAATTCAGAGAGGTGGGCCCTCAAAAATAAGAAATAGTATATAGGCATGATCACCCAGTGGCATATGGTTCTAACCCAAAGTCCAAACCAAAAAGAACCAGAATGACTAGTAGCATCAATCCACCTCCTGAACAACCACAAGATTAACAAGGAAAAACTCCTAAGGTAGTTAAATCTCCCACCATCAAGGTCACAGGACCCAATACTTTTCAAGTGGAGAAGAAAAGGGTCTGTAAAAGGAAGAGATCCTATGCATATCCATAGTCAGAAACCTTACAAGAGGAAGAACAAGAGGAAGAAGAGCATGTTCCTTTATCAAGAAGAACATGGTTAGGGATGGCTACTCCTAGAAGGAAAGGTTAATAAGGAGATGTCCTAATCAATAGAGAAATAGGAGCATAAGAAGAAAAAGGAGATCCCCAAGTTTCCCTTTCTCCTAATGAGTTTAACATTTTGGACTTTCAATATCCTTCCAGGTTCAAGGAACAAATGATAGATCTTCTTGTTCCTACTGGAATAGTAAGTATGGAAGGACAGGTTCCATTTGTTCCATAGTTTAGTCTATCTCCTCCTCCATTTCAATTCACTAATCCCACAATTGAAAACCAACCAAGGAATCCTACTCAGGGGAGCTTGTGGATACACAGATACCTTCATCTACCATGAGGCATATAAATACAGACAAGAATCAAGAACTATAGATTACTCTAGAGCTCTCAAACACCCATCCAAACAAAAAGAGTTGGTGGAAGTACCAAGTAACACAACTAGGAAGGATACTGGTGTGGGACATAGTTCTTCTATTCCACCTCTCACTCCTACTCCTCCTCCTCCTTTCATTCTACCAAATACTCCTATTCCTACTCCTTTCATTCCACCAAATGCACCTACACCTCCTCCTTTCATTCCACCAAATGTACCTACTCCTCCTTCTGTTCCTATTTTTTATTCAAATCCAATTGCTCTCACTCCTTTGTCCACAAGGCCAACATTGTCTACACAAGAAAGGCAGAGACATGTAATAGGTCTTTGGATAGAAGTAATGACATGCTCGTCAAAAGATGTTGAAAATCCTCAAGAAAAGGAATAATCTACAAGGAAAGAAATTACTCCTCCACCTAAACAAACATATGAGGATCCATATACCACTATTAGAGAGAATCATAGAATCATGGAAGAAGAGTTGCAAGAAGAAGAGAATTCATAGGTTTGAGAAGCATTAGAGAAGGCAAGAGAAGCCGAAGAGGATATGGAAGTTTAGGCAATAGAAAGGACAGGCTCAGTCTTGAGCATTGCTCTGTACAAGCCAGTCATGGCCTTTACTAAACCTACATGGCTTACTAAGGAGGTACAACCTAGAAAGAGGGTTTATATTAAAGAAAAGGACACAGATATGTCATTTTAGGCCAAGCCTTTCACCAAGAAGAACCCAGTGTACCAGCAAGGACCATGTCCTATGTCACTCAAGACAACAAGGGTTGGTTAAAGGCACAAGTGGAATTACCCACAACTAATGGCATCCAGATGGAGATAACTCCTGAGGATTATAACTTTGATGAGGTTGATTTAGGGGAACCTACAAGAGAAGGAAGCAAAACATTGGAAGCTTTAGGAATGAAACATGCATTAGGTTTCATGGAAAAAGATGGGGAGAGGATAAAATCATTGACTGGATGAAATGAAGCACTGAAGAGCTTGATTCTCAAAAAAGTGGGTCCCATTGACCCAATTTTCCTAGAATCCTCACTACAGTTTTTCTTGAAGAAGAATTCCACCCTGGAACTACTGGTAGGAGTAACACATTATTTTTTTCAAGCATGTACAAACTGGAAGGTAGATTTTTAGAAGTTAGGAGAAGGAATTATTAGAGTCATTTTGAAATCTTTTAGGATCATTCTCAAGGAGGAAACCAAGTTGGTGAATATGATGAAAGATGATCTAAGATTGGATTTCCATTTAAATAGATGGTAGAAAGTGTTCAAGGATGTGAAAATAATACGAAAGCGGTGCTTCCAAATTTTGGTTAAATTATATGAGGGTGCAGAATTGGATAATTTTGGAACATGGACTAATAGCATAACAAAGAAAATAAAGGATTATGAAAAGTGCATGAAAAACTCCATTGCAGACATGAGGGAGTTATGATATGGGTTTGGAAAATAGAAGATTTCTTCACATGTATAGATTTGGAGTTATATGAGTATAGCGAGAAACAAGTCTTGTCTCTGGTAAAGAGAATTGTGCTACAATTCAAGGGGATTCTAGAAGGGGTTAACACAAAGGAGGATCTCCATCAACTCTTTATATCTAAGGAGGATATTCAAATAATGTATGAGCATGAAGAGGAAATCAAATTCTTTTCTTCTGAATTGACTACCTTCAGGGAAAAGCAAGAGCGGGGCCTCAGTAATGTGCAAGAGGTAGATTGTGGTGAGGTGAAAGAAACCCTATAGAGGCTTTGGGAAACTCATCCGAATATCCTCCCAGAATGACTCTCCATTTTGGGGACTTAATCAGATTTTTCACAAAGGAGTTTCGACACTTAGCCATTTCTTGAGGCTCAAAATTTCAGCCTTTCGGCCTCTGAAACTCCAAAATTTTAGAGATCCCAAGAAAATTTGATCCATACTTAGTTTTTTTTAAGCCTCTGTATTTTTCGGAGAAAAGGTTGGGGTTCAAATTTATGGTCCATCCCGACGTGAAGAAGATTTGTATGAAGAGGAAGTTCCTGATCAGATTACCTAGGGACAAGAGTTCATTTTGGCTTGACTAGAAGATTTCTATATGTTTCCCATGCAAAGAGAAGTTAGGATGAAGACTTAAAATAATAACTCCAAGACTAAAATAAAGACTCAAGTTAGAGATGGTGGAACTCCAGTTCAAATTTCTTTTCCTTTGGGCGATTTGGCCCTGATTTCTGGGGAAATATTAATGTAAACGTATCAAGGCTCCATGCAAGCTTGTTATAGTTATTTTAGTAGTAGTTTTACTTCAATAATCTTTAGTTCTAAGATTTATATCATTTTTTAGCATAGATGGAGCCCTATTTTTGGGGTTCTAAGTTTGTAAATCAAAGCATTATATATTGTATCAAAAAAATGTAAAATAATCAAATTTTTTGTGCAATAAAATATATGCAATTGGTGCTTCGTTCATAGTATGAATTCTTCTATTGTATATGTGAAATTGGTGAATTTGTGTTTTCTTGTTCATTTCTTTCAAAGAGTCAACTATGTTTATTGTGTGTGGATCTGTAATTAATTAGATTGGAGTTTGTTGTTGTCGATCAATCTTACTGTGATGAATTATTAGGGAGGATACTTTTATTGCTTTAAAGATAAATCTATCTTGTGTGTGTGCATGTTGTGGCTTCATGATTTGATAGATTTTGAAAATATTGAATCTGGATAAAAGTTTCTCCAAACAATTGCATCTATTGGGTATAGAATCATGATGTTGTTTGATTCATATATGGGTTCCCATCTTTCTACCATTCTATTCGCAAGGAAGGTGGAGCAATGGTTTACGTCCAATAGGATTTCATTTTCAGTAAATTTGCTTAATTCTTGTTACCCAAATCTTTAGATCTTTTTTTTGAAAATTCTGGATAGAGTAGATACTCATTGTAGGATTTAGCATAGATTTTGCATCATTGGTAATTTATAAGCATTAATAAATTGAAAATATAAAAAAGAGAGCTAAAGGTATTTTGCAACTTGAAGTCTTGAAAGCACCAGAAAAGGCATCCTCGTTAACATTCACATTTATCTTCAAATGAGTTTTCCAAGTGGTTGTACCAAGACCACAAAGAACCTTGGGAATAATTTTGTTATTCATTTAAGAGAGGAAATTGAATCTTGAATTCCTAGCAATTGACTTGTGTAAGAAAAACACTCAACATATACTTCTAACAAGGTATTGGTCTTCTTGTGGGTTTCAGTCCCTCCATGTTTTCACCCTAGTTTGGTTTACTACGATCAAAATATTTTTTCCATGTGATGTTGATGTTTTCTAATTTGTATTTACATGCTTTACATTTTGTAAATTAGTAATAAAGGTTAAAGTAATAAAGGGTTCAATTTTTAAATGTTTAAGGGTTAGGAGTTTTTAGTGTTTTAGAAGCATATGATTCACCCCCCCTTCATTTCAATTGCTTGATGCTTATTTCCTACAAGGCTCATTATCGGTTGTGCTTACTGTAGGTTGGCTCACTATTGTTTAGGTCACTACCAACCGAGATAACTACCCTTATACAATAGTGCTATCAAAAAAACATGAACTGATTGAATTGCATCTAAATATGCATGAATAGTTCAACCATTAATCTCGATCACCATAACCACTAATAGATCACCAACAACCTGATCCACTACTATCTTTATGCAAGCTCTATATAGATCTTCAATTTTTCACCTCAGATACTACTTCTCATGTACATGACTGCCGCAAGTTTGCACTACACTTTTCACCAAATCTTCACACACCACACGGATACAAAATTTCTCCTTTATTACTTAGGATATTACAATGCATATTACATTTTTAAGGACTGCCACAACCAAGCCCTAAATATGAAAAACATGAAGGAACCAAAACCGTCGATAGAAGAATCTTCATGATATGCTATGGCCAAGACACCAAAAGCATATGAGGAACCGCACTACTATCCAGATACCTATAGAAACATTGTAGTCAACATATTAACCATAAAATGATACAACTAAACACTGAAATCATATAAGTGCACCAAAATTTATGATCTATAAATGGAACAGTGTACACTTGCCAAGAAACACAAGGAAAACCAAAAATATTCATACTGAATCTTTTTTGTTCATAACCAAAATTCATGTTGCATAACCGACAACCAACATGTACATAGCCAAAAATACCAACAACCAACCAATACTGCTAGAGTGTTGGTATGGAGATTTTGACATAAATCACAATCAATACCAACAATAACTCAATAAGTCTAACAATCTCCCCCTTTGGTATTGATGTAAAAAAACTCAAAAACTCCAAAATCTCTAAGATCTCCGAAAAATCCCCCTGAGTAAATGCAACATGTATTTTATCCTATTTTCTCCCCCTTTTTTCCTCAATAGAAAAGGACCAAAATCCAAAATGAAACAAACTCAAAGTAATGCAAAATTCTTAACCAAAAATACCTTCTTGTACCTTTCTTGTAAAATTGGAATTTTTTTCTTCCACTCAGTAATTGTTGCCTCCATGTGAGAATAGAAACTGCCTTACTCAACCTATTTATCAAAAGAATTTGTCTATTCTGAAGACTAAATCCATTGCGCATACACCTCTACATTGGTAGGATGCCAACAACATGTCCCAATCTAACTTCAACCATATATTTCACCAACCAAAGAATTTGACCGAGCCCTCTTTTTGTCTTTATTGCACCAAAATTTATTTCTGAAACACTCCAACTCTGATTCTTTTCTTCCTATCTCTATCCTTGAAGACATCATAATTCTTACCAAGTTCATTCATCTTTGTTTCAATTTCCTCACACTGACATCTAAAATTATCAACTACAACATGCCACCAAAGACATTATTTGTAAATATTAGTGATCTCCTTGACACATTTCTTCATTTCACCAATAACTACTGAGAGTTTATGTTTTGCATTGTTACATTTCTTCATTGTAGATTTCTCTAGCTTCATGTAATTTTCACTAAACTATAAAAACTCAATCTTTATGGTCATCACTAACTCATCTGGTAGCATACCAGACACACTAGAGATTATAATACTTCTATTTATCAAATGATCAATCAGCAATCTTGTCACTAATTCTTATATTTTGATGAACAACTGGTCCACAAACTATCATTTTTTCATATTCATCATTTTGTAACAAGGATCTCACCACAGTAGAATTCACACATAGATTTTTTTGAAGAGGCCATTGTTATACCTTCTTCCTCTTCTTCAACTTCCATTTCTTCTTCAATATCTCCTTCTTTTCCTTCCAGCTTTATTTCGTATGCTATACTTGTTAGGATTGGATAATACTGAGAGGGGGGTGAATCAATATTATAGCACTTAAATAAATTCTTCAACCATTTAAATATTAACCATAAACTTGTAGTAAAGAAAAGAACATAAGCAAATGACACAGTACTCATAACACCATATTTTGTTTTTGAGGAAACCCTGGCCAAGGGAAAACCCTAGTGGGGATGGTACCCACAAGCATGTACTAAAGTATAATGTCCCTGTAAGGAGACCTAGCCCTATTAGGAGTTGAATATTACATAGCACATTTCCTTTTTAAAGGAATTACAACCCTATTAAAGGTTCACAACACCCTATTAGGGACCAACTGAGCTTACAGCTCTTACAAGATAATTCAGGTTACAAAGTGTTCTCAGTCATGAACAAAAACAAGAAACACTGGTGCTTAGATATTTCCTTTATAGTTCTTCAATGATCTATGCCATTATCTACTCTGCTATTCACTCAACAACTTATCCAACTATCCAACTAACCACTCTCTATCTTTATCAAAAAGATCTTACATATATATCTCACAACTTTAAAAAGTCGGCTCTCAATATGAATATTACAAATATTACAAAGTCGGCCTTCAATAGAAAATAGATTTAATATAGTCAGTGCTCTTGCATATTCAATGTGGAGGTTATCAACAACCAAAATAGAACTTTGATTGTCTGGAATCCAAGTCATACTCCCTCAATCTTCGCTACTGTCAAACTGTTATGTATCATTGTTTTGATGTTGTCTGTCTGTCTTCAATTATTTCTAACTCACCATAGACTCAACCAAAACCAAATCAATCTTAGGTGGAGGTCATACATACCCCCTATTGTCTTCCTCTAAGCTCGCTTTCCCTAAATCATTGATCTCAATCTTCAACATCCAAAACACTTCTGTATCCTTGTTTCTATACTTAGTGGATTTCTAAATCATCAAAACTTATCTTTACTGGAATCAATATAAAACCCAAAAAGTGAACCACATTTAAAAAATTGATTACTTGCCAACAATCTCTCCCTTTGGCATTTATGGCAACACTTAACAAAAAAAAATGAATAAGTGTTCCTACAAATCTATCTCCTCTATAATCTTCCTTTCCTTTTCTTTTCTCTTTTCTTTTCTTCTCCTATATAATATATCTATATTTATTTTTTCTTCTCTTCTCCCCCTTTTGACAACAATGACAAAGGTGCATATAAAACAATAGGTTTTAGTGCTTGCTCACTAGTTTTAGAATATCCTGAAAATAATCTTCCAAGATCTTCACTTCTGCAGTCCATGTTTTGAACAATATATGGCTGATGTGAATTAAGCCATTCAGTGCAAATGATGTGGTCTCAGCTTCTTTCAAGTCTATGGGAATAGATTTATCCAGTGAATCTGTTAGTTTCTCCAATTCTGAGAGATGAACCTCAATTATTGATAACTTAGGAGTGATAAAGCTCTTCAACAAATTGAATCTTGTCAATGCTCTCCCTTTCTCATTATCTAATACACTGAGTTTAGCCAAAATTCTTGTGACTTCTTTGTCTAACTATGTTGTGGATTGTGAAGATGTTTCACAACCGTCCATCATATTGTTCAGAGTTTCCCTCTCTTTGGAAATAATGTCTTCTACATTCTGAACATGCCTTATTGGATTCATGCAATAACTAAACAAGTTTCTCCCATGTCAAATGCATCTCCTTTAATTTGTCAAGAAAGTTTTCACAATGCCTAAGTACCATATGATAGATTTGCAAATTGTTGTTAACTTCTTCTCTGAGTATGTCTTCTCTACCTTATCCTCTACAATCTTCAATAAATTCTCATAGTGCCCATCAAATTCATCAAGTGTAATTCTCATATTTTCAATGTTATCTTTTTTCTGGAAGACAATAGGTACTGGAAGCGATTTTTTTACAGTATTAATTGCTCTTGTAATTACTTTGGCCTTCTTGTCTCCTTTCTGTTCTGATCTTTCCTTGGCTTTGTTTAAAGTAGTAAATGCCAATTTTACCAATTCAACTTCATCCATGCTATCAACATTTACATCACTGCTTACCAACAATGAAATGGATGATGGGTTTACCTCTTTCTTTTCATCCTCGTGTTGATCTGTCTGCAGTTCTTCTTCCTTCTTTTTCTCTTATTCCTTCTTTTGTTCCTCTTCCTTCTTTTTCTCTTCTTCCTTATTTTGTTCCTCTTCCTTATTTTGTTCTTCTTCCTCTTTGTGTTCAGCCTCATCTACCATAGAAGTATCCATATTCCCTAAGAAATGGTCCTTTTCATCTTGAGAGGTGTTAAGAGTTACTGCTACACCAGTGTATAGTTGGAAAATGGAAGCACTTCCATCTTAGACTTGTTTAGCCTTCCAAGTAAGTGGTTTGGGGTCATATCAAGCACCTAGAATGGGTTCCTATTCTTGACATGGCTTCCTCCCTATTTTGTCCATCTTTCCACTCCTGTTTAGCCTGATTTCTGCGTTCTGAGCTGTAGACTGGTGATTTTGGGCTTCAGGGTCAGGGTCGACCTTTCAGGTCTATTTCAACCTCAACCCTGACCTAGGTTAGGGTTGACCTCAACCCTAACCTAGGTCAAGGTTGACCTCGACCTTGACCCAGAGTTCAAATCTCAGGGTTTTGCAGTTTTGGATGTCGGTCTTTGCAAAAAGTATTTTCCTGCTTCCGGGTCAGCTATTTCAGGTTCCAAAGCATTGATTCATAAATTATATCTAATATAGGTCCTCTCCTAGGTTTAAAGGCTTTAATGGGAGTTTAATTCTCCTATGTAGGCCTCCTTGGAAGATTGTGCCCTAATTTCATATAAAAGGAAGTTTTCTCCCCTCATTTTCTCTAACTAAGCATGAATGATATCCACAAGAAAAACTAAGCCTTCTAATCAAGCATTCACAAGAGAAATACAAGAAAACAAAGGAGAAAGATTTAAATAAATCATTCATCCATTCAAGCATCCATTTTCATGAAGGGGTTCCATTGGAGGCCATTGAATGATTCAAGCTACATTGTCCCTTTTTGGTGATCTCTCCATCCACCTTCTTCCAAGCCTATTCCAAATTCAAAAACCCATTCAAGACTTGGTGTTGGAGATCTACAAGCAAGAGATTGAAGACATCTTTCTACATTCCACATTTTGAAGCATACTTGTGGATTCAAGGATTCGAATCTGCCACAATGACTTTTACAAGCAAGGTGAATTTGAGCATTTACTTTGTCTATTTCTGCAATTTCAATTGTTGATTTCAAGGTTAATTCCTAAATCAGGGTTTGACTAAGGCAAACCCCTCCCCCACAACAAAAAAACCCCTTTTTCTTGTAGGTACAGGTTCAAAATAGCAGATTTGAGACCAGATCTGGATACCCTTTTCGGCTTTCTTTCAAACTCCGTGAATAGATTTTCTGTCAGACCTGTGTAGGTCAAATTCAACATTATTCAATCAGGTTTGACATTTGTGGGTCAAGGTTGACCTTTTTCATAAGACGACAGTGGAATGGAAAAATATTTTTGGGTTTTTTTCATCTCTGCATTCTGGTTCAGTATCAACTGTCAGTTTTTCCAAAAATAGTCTACAGACCTCAGAAAATAGCATTCTTTGATCTGCAATATTTCAAGGTTGGTTCTTCTTCCTATCTTTTTCAATTACTATAATCAAACATATTCATTTAATCAATTAACAGAATTTAAGGTATCCTTCTTGATATTCTCCTTTCCAAATAGTTGATTCATTTGTGCATTAGCCCTTCCTTCGGGTTGATCAACTTGGATCTTCCATTTGTGCATTTGGGAATAAAAGAAGAACATCTTATCTTCTCCCTAATCACAATTGCAACACATAATCAATACAATTCAAGTAAGTGTAAAATAGGGTTAAGGTATTTAACACACTTTAAGCAAATCAAACAACAATTAACAATCAAATCACTTCCTATCACATTTTGAATATCCCCCCCCCCCACCATTTTTTTTATATCTTTACATTTTGGTGAACCCACGATAGACAACTCTTTCTTTTTGTTGTTAGATTTACATTTTTTATGCTAGATATTACATTTTCTTTCAAATTGCATTTAAAATCCATTTATCAAAATTTTGTGTTAGTTCATTTGCATTGTATTGGTGTATGAGCTTTACCACATCTAGCCCTACTTATAGTATCCCGGTTAGAAGAAGTCATAGACTTATGGGTTCCTTTGATCCTAAGTCTTCCTCTCCTTTCCTTAGGATCCCGGATAATAATTTTATAACTCATGATTCCAATCCTTCTATGGAGCATAACTCTTCTCACTCATCTCATGATGAAGAGGATGCTTTAAGAGTTCCTCCTAAACAAGTGCAAAACCTTTCAATCAAACTTGATAAAATGGGGAATTGGCTTATCGAAGAAAACCATAATCAAGATTCTATCCAAGCTATAGAGGCTCTTAAGAAATTTCTCTATGATAATGATCAAGGCATTAATTTCTTGCGTAGTATTACTCATCTTGTGAATTTGAATGTTAAACCTTTATCTCAAGAGGCTCAAGAGTTAGGATTAACACCTATTGTCACTAGTGTAGGACCTTCTTCTATTCCTTCACCTTGTATTCCTACTCCTCCTATCATAACATCTTCTCTTCCAAATGCACCTATCCTTGTGAGTGCTCCGCTGGTATCTTTACCTGCCTCACAACCTTCATATCATAGTGTGCATTTTACTTATACTAATCCTATTCCAACTGTGGTCCCTAATGTTCCACTAGTTGTGTCTTCTATTCCTGCTACTTCTTATACTTTTCCTAGTATCCCTATTAATGTTATGCCACCTCTTTCCTCTAATGATTCTACAATTATTAGTTTGGCTCAAACTGTGTCATCTTTACAACAACAACTTGCATCTTTAACTCAATCTAAATTTAGAATTCCTACATGTGATATGGGTAGTCCTTTATCCCTAGACATCATACGTGCTACTATCCCTCAGCAAGCCAATATGCCTCATCTTGAGAATTATAATGGCAAAGGTGATCTTGTTACTCATGTTAAAACATTTGAAATCCTTTGTAGTGATTATGCTCATGACCATAGGATTTTAGCTAAGTTGTTTGCTAGAACCTTTCGAGATAAGGCTCTACAATGGTATTGTTCCTTACCTCCTTATTCCATTGATTCTTTTCCTAAACTAGCTAATTCCATCATTCAACAATTTCAAAATAACATTGGACCACAAGTGTCCTTATCTGACTTAATGCATTGTAAACAAAACACTAAGGAAAAATTGATTGATTTCATTGGTAGATTTAAGCATTTGTATGCTCAGATTTCTCATCTTGTTCCTGATATTGATATTCAACATATGTTTATTGCAAATTTACAAAAAGATATTAGGGATAAAATTCTTCTTACTGAATTTAGATCCTTTCAACAATTGTGTGCAGCACTTCACCATTATCAATTACAAGTGAGTCAATTTGAGAGCAACACTCCAATGGCTCCTGTTCTAGTTGATAAGAGTGACAATGCTCCTAATCCTAATAAGTTTCAAAAACCTAACAACTATGTCAAGATTAATAAACAGATGAATGTGGTTTCTGATCAGGTTGTGGCTACATCTAATGGTACTCCTACTGCTTTCCGTATGAATCATCCGTTTACTCCTCTCTCTGAAACTTTGCATTCTATAATGAGTAGGTTGTTAAGTGCTAGTATGATTAATTTGCATCCTATTTGACCTCTTCTTCCTACCACAATAGCTTAAAAATCCTTTGATTCTAAATCTTTATGCCAATACCAATGCCAGAATGGCCATGACACTAAAAAATGTTACTCTCTAAAGCATAAGTTTCAAGACTTAATTGATTCTAAAGTTTCATCTGTTGATAATTGTGATGGTAATGGGAATAAATATGTTTCTCCTCCTAATCAAAATCTTCATATATATACCAATCCTTTACCTACACATGATACTAATAATATAGTCCAACCATCTTCTGTAGACATTGTCTTTGATTCAAAGATGGATGATCTTAATAACATTGTTAATCATATGGAGAGTGTTGTGCCATCTCAACATATGATTCAAGATCCTTCACCTCCACTTCAACTTCCAATTCCACCTAAAACTCAAAAACAAACTAAGGATAAGCGACCTAGGGAACTTTTAATTACCTTTGATGATTCTGAAACAATTAAGGTTCCCGATGGTCCTCTTTATATCTATGCCAGGATTGCTAAGATACCTACTCATGGTTGTCTAGTTGATCTCACATCTTTAATAAATGTCATTACTGAGGAAAAAATTTTTATGAAAGGCTTACAACGTGATTTTTATGACTCATCTGATGCCTGGATCCAAACTTTTAATGGCTTTCTTTATCCTACACTTGGTTCTTTTAACTTGCATGTTGAACTTTGTGGTAAGATTATAGATACCACCTTTACCATCATTCCTACTTCTGACCAGTTTCAAATCAAATTTGGTTTACCTTGGATAACCGCTATGCATGCTATTGCTTCTCCCATTCATAAATGTCTTAAGTTCATTCATAATGGAGAAGTCAAAACAATTAATCATAGTTTGTTTCAACCCTCTAGGCCTAGAGATTGTGCTACTCTCAATTTTCTTTGGCCTTCATTACCCAATTCATGTCCTCCTCACCCTGATCATCTCTTTCTCTCATATCAAGCTTACAAACATCACAAAATTGTTGAGTTAAGTATGCCTCGGATTGATTCCAATTTTGGTCTTTTGCCTAATCCTGCAATACCTCCTTTATCCATTGCTGCTAATAATATTGATCAAACTTATACTATTCCATCACAACCTATCAAAAATCCTCCCATAGAACCTGTGAAAGAAACTATGGTCATTCCTCCTGGTTCTCAAACTGTGGTAAGCAAAGCTAAATGTAACAAATCTACTAATGAACATCGTAAGAAGCGTAGAGCTAATGCTAGAGCTTGTGCTTCTACTATTCAAAAATCTTTACCTCATTTTGATCAACCTATGCCTGATGTACCAAAAGAATCCAATATGCATGAGGATCCTATTTGCATCTTGGATCCCATTTCAATCAACCTTGATGAGGAAGACTATCTCGATGATCCTATTGATCTTACTGATGAATATGAGACCATTGATCTTGATAATGATCTACCTCATATGCTCTCAACTCAATTAAGAATTACACCCAGTATCAAGCATTGCGATTCTTAAGAGGATCCTTGTTTGGAACTGGCTATCATTCCTACTGTACTTGATATAGTCCCTCTTACAAGTTTCCCACCTACCCTAAATAACATTAACCAAGATGGGGAGGGTTGAAAACATGCTTGATTGGCTCATCTTTTATGGTAGCCCTTTCTGTGTTTGTATGTTGTAATGTGCTTCCCCCATAATGTATTTTGCTAAATGTTTGTTAGATTCTTTTATACGACCCTTGTTACTCTGTTGGTGCAAGGTGATAAAGGAATCAAAACTGTTCAATTTTTCTATATGTATCTCCATTCTTCTATATGTTGTTTCATGTTATGTTGTACTTGTGCTATTGTTTGTAACTATTTTCCTTGTATAATCTTCATGGATCTATTACATGGTAGCACTAATTCTTTTTGGTCTCCAGGTTGTGGTCCGAAAAGATTCCTCTTCGTAATTCTTAAGTTTCTTTCCTCCTTTGTGATTGTAGTTCTACTTTCTTTGGGGAATGATGTCAATTCATTTGCAATAATATCATATTTATATGTACATATTATCTTATGATCATACTGACCCCACATTAGGTAGATCCCTTTTGTGTTCTCATGTATGTTTATGTTTTATTTCCCTTGATTTCTCTTCCCTTGGGGGCATCTCGCAGTGGAAACATAATTTGTAGAGTTGCTGATGTTTCCGTTAAACCCATTGCTCCTGTTAAAGAGTTAGCAATGACTTTAATGTGGGGGCATACACTCTACTCACTTTTTGCACAAACACACATGTTCAAAATAGTTTTCAAGACTTAAAAAATTTTCCCTTTACGGATTAAAAGAAACTAATCCTTAAAGCATGGTCATTTTTTTACTTTTTTTTTAGGATCTCTTGATCCCTCCAGTTAAAATTTACATGAATCTCTTGATCCCGCCAGCTTTCAATTTACAAAGTTTGATCCCTTTAAGAATAGATCTCCGTGATGGGTTGACTAGTGAGTAGCCACACTCACTAGGTAGTTCAACTCCATCTTTCTAGTTACGCTTTGGTGTGGTTCACAATGAGACACAAGTTCTCATTAGGTGAGATAATCACACCCCCTCTCTCTCTCTCCTCAACTAAATGATGTCTCTCTTATCCTGATCTTAGGGTTGATAAAGACTTAAGTTCCTTGGGGGCTTGAGGGTTTCTTTATCCCTTTTGGTTCCAATAAGATTGTCTCTTCTAAAAATTCTCCTTTACCAAGAGTTTGTGTTGACCTCATACTCTTGCTAAAGTGGGGGCTAAATGTGTAGTCAGAATATGGAAGCACTTCCATTTTAGACTTGTTTAGCCTTCTGAGTAATTGGTTTGGGGTCATATCAAGCACCTAGAATGGGTTCCTAATCTTGACATGGATTCCTCCCTATTCTGTCCATCTTTCCACTCTTGTTTAGCCTAATTTCTGCATTCTGAGCTGTAGACTAGTGATTTTGGGCTTTAGGGTCAGGTTTGACCTTTCAGGTCTATGTTGACCTCAACCCTGACCTAGTTCAAGGTAGACCTCAACCCTGATCTAGGTCAAGGTTGACCTTGACCTTGACCCAGAGTTCAAATCCTGGGGTTTTGCAATTTTGGATGTCGGTCTTTGCAAAAAGTATTTTCCCACTTCTGGGTCGGCTGTTTCGGGTTTCGAAGCATTGATTCCTAAATTATATCTAATATAGGTCCTCTCCTAAGGTTAAAGGCTTTAATGGGAATTTAATTCTCCTATGTAGGCCTCCTTGGAAGATTATTCCCTAATTTCATATAAAAGGAAGTTTTCTCCCCTCATTTTCTCTAACTGAGCATGAATGATATCCACAAGCGAAACTAAGCCTTCTAATCAAGCATTCACAAGAGAAATACAAGCAAGCTAAGGAGAAATATTTCAAGAAAGCATTCATCCATTCAAGCATCCATTTTCATGAAGGAGATCCATTGGAGGCCATCGAAGGATTCAAGCTACATTGTCCCCTTTTGTTGATCTCTCCATCCACCTTCTTCCAAGCCTATTCCAAATTCAAGAACCCATTCAAGACTTGGTGTTGGAGATCTACACACAAGAGATTGAAGACATCTTTCTACATTCCACATTTTGAAGCATACTTGTGGATTCAAGGATTTGAATCCACCATAAGGACTTTTACAAGCAAGGTGAATTTGAGCATTTACTTTGTCTATTTCTGCAATTTCAATTATTTATTTCAAGGTTAATTCCTAAATCAGGGTTTGACTAAGGAAAACCCCTCCCCCACAACAAAAAAACCCCTTTTTCTTGTAGGAACAGGTTTAGAATAGCATATTTGAGACCAGATTTGGATACCCTTTTCAGCTTTCTTCCAGACTCCGCGAATAGATTTTCTGTCAGATCTGTGTAGGTCAAGGTCGACATTATTGGGTTAGTGTCAACATTTGTGGGTCAAGGTAGACCTTTTTCATAAGATGACATCGTAATGGAAAATGATTTCTGGGTTTTGTTCATCTCTGCATTCCAATTTGGTATCAACTATCAGTTTTTCCAAAAATAGTCTACAGACCTTAGAAAATAGCATTCTTTGATCTGCAATATTTTAAGGTTGGTTCTTCTTCCTATCTTTTTCAATTACTATAATCAAACATATTCATTTAATCAATTAACAGAATTTAAGGTATCCTTCTTGTTATTCTCCTTTCCAAATATTTGATTCATTTGTGCATTAGCCCTTCCTTCGGGTTGATCAACTTGGATCTTCCATTTGTGCATTTGGGAATAAAAGAAGAACATCTTATCTTCTCCCTAATCACATTTGCAACACATAATCAATACAATTCAAGTAAGTGTAAAATAGGGTTAAGGGATTTAACACAGTTTAATTAAATCAAACAACAATTAACAATCAAATCACTTCCTATCATATTTTGAATATCCCCCCCCCCCATTTTTTTATATCTTTACAACTAGAAACATAGAAATCTGGTGGTGGATCTACTTCACTCTTTTTAGGAATTGTCTTTGTTGTTTTTGATATTTCACCCATTCCCAATTGTGTGGGTGAAGTGGTCTTAGGAGGTGAGGGCTTGTTAGAAGTAGTGTCCATCAATATCTTCTCTAGTGCCTTCTGAGTTTCCTCAGTGACTTCATCATACTTCCTCGCCATGATTTTCAGTAATCTCACCTTAGCCCTTAACAGAGGTTTTAGTTCCTTGTATATTATGTCTCTTTCTTGTACTGATATCACAGGCAGCATGCTATCAATTTCTTGGCTCCTAATTGTATCATCTTCAATTTGTACAACATGTTATCTTATCTCCAATCTCCCATATAAGTCTATAGGTATACTTCCTTCAATTTCTAATAGTGTCTTCTTGAAAGTAAGTAAGTGTTCGATCACAATGTCTTAAATCTTAAGTTTGTCTGCTTCTTCATACCTATTATAGTATTTATCAATTGTAACCAATTTTCCTTGTTCTAGTGCTCTCTTCTCTAACATCTTCAGGTCAAGTTTCCATATGTGTTTTTCTTCTTTCTTCTCTCCTCCTAGTATGCTCTGCTCTTTAGGTGATGTTTGCATTCTTGATCTAGTAACTCTAGAAGTAATGTTTTATTCTTGTGTTTTTATTGTTGAGGAGGAGGTGGACTGTCTACCATAACTGCCTCAGGAGTGGGAGGGGCTACAGTACTTCCACTTGCTGGTCCAAGAGATCTTTTTGTCATCTTCTTCTTCATCTTATTCTATCAGCCCATCTTTTACTCTGCATTCATGTACAAGATTCTCAATATTTCTCTTCCTCGGTCCTCTGGTCTATTCTTCTCTCACCTTTGCTGACTTTTCTTCATGTGTTCCCCATCTTTCCTCTGTTGTATCAATTTATGATGCAAGGACATGTTCTACTTTCATGGTAAGTACCTCAAAACTTAATTCATAACCCATGGGATAACACCATATCTTTCTGGGTATGACTGCTTCAAAGCACACACAATCAGTTTCAACCATGAAATAGATTGTATCTTTGTATTTTTCAACAATGTCTTCATGTATCCTATATTTGGTTTTCATCTATCTTTGTAGTATCTTGATCATACCAAATAGTTCACCATCAACCCAAGTAGCATTCTATCTTATGTAGCTCTGTGAAATTAAAATGCCAGTGGGTATTCTAGGTGTCCAACCACTAGGATGTAAGCTAGGAAATTTATGCTCAATATGAATAAACATATGCGTCAGTAATGAACCAAATCTAAAGGTCTTCGTTCTGTCCTTCTTCACTAGCTTCACATTCTCAAGGAATTTTTGTGCCAAAACTTTGCATAGGTTATATTTTACATTCTCATTCACCATTCTCCATGCCATCATGATTACCATAGTAGATACTGAGTTAGGTATGCTACTGTACTAGAACTTGTACCCAAGTATCATAGCACTCAATCTTACATCTTGTTGAAAGATGTCATTTACTGTCATTGCCCATCTATCCCATTTTGAATGAGTTAGGGTTTCAACTTCTTTCTTTACATGCTTCTCCGCAATAGGAATGACTCTGGTGTTGTCCAATCTAGTGATTTCTTGAATTAGGTCTCTACAAATCTTCACAGGTTGATCACCTATCCAGATAAAGTGATCATGAACCCTACTTAATAGTATTTTGAACCATTCATCTTCATCAAATTCGCATAAGTCCATAATTTTCATTATGCTCAGTTGATTAATGTTTTTGTATTCTTCTCTCATAATTCCATTATCACTCATATCCTCCATCTTAGTTTATATCCCATCAATTCCCAATATATCATACTTACAATGTATGTAAGCCCTAATATCTTCTACATGTAATACACCATACGAGGTTTGGGAAAATTCTCCCTTTGGATCCTCTTCACATGACTTGAATGGATGTTTCTTAAAGTTATACCTAGGTTGATCTATAACATCAAAAATAATAGGTGCATCCATGGCTAGATGATGTAAATACCTTTCTTCCACTGAATTCTAATTTTATCCTTCAATCGATCACACACAGCCAATGTAGAATAGTCTGAATCTCTCTGCTCTCTAATCTCCTTCACTCACTCTTTGTCAAATGGTTCTTTAAACAAGTTTAAGTTATGAATTTCACTTTTACTTAAAACTATCTAGATTGTTGTTAAATCTTGCGAACAAAATATATGTGCCGGCTGATGTTGCACTCTTAGATGTATACTTTATGCTTCCAGCCAAGCTTATACCCAAGCTCACTCAAGCTCAATCCATGAATTTTGGGGAAGGATATATTTTGATGTTAGTATCCAATGCTCCCCCTAAGGCCATGATCGGCCAATTAGGTTGATTCTATTTTTCTACCATCAGGCGAAGATCTAGTAGCCTCTACTGACTCTCCCTAAACTAGTGTCTCACTTGTTTCTTTGATCTTCCATATCTTACCATTGTTTCTATCTTCTTCCTTCTTAAAACAACTTTCAAAATCACTCTTCAAATCTGCAACACTCTTACCAATATCATTTCCATTCTTCTGTGAATTCATAGGAGGTGGTACTCTTATGTTGTTTGATCCATTATACCTACAAAAATTTTCTATATGTCCTAGATTATTGCATTTGTAACATATAGGAGGTCTTCTTTCCTGATTAACTTGCAACTTACAATACTTTGCAATGTTTCCAATGTTATTACATTTGTAGCATGTAGGTTTCATTGTAGATTCTCTTCCATTGTCTTGTCTATATCCTGATTGATTAGGTTTTCTGCATTTTGCTTTCTTGTGCCCATATCCATTACCGTTAAAACAATAACCAGAAAAATTTCTAAAAGGGGCACTACCTCTGTAGTCTCTCTTCATGTGCCCAAATCTGTTGCATCCAAAGCATCTACCTCTGAAGGGTCTGATCTGCTCTTTAGGTTCTTCAATAGAAGTTTTCTCAGCATCAATCTTCTCATTTGATTTCTCTTCCTAATTCTTTGAACATTCAGCTTCATTGAATACAATACCAGTCATATCACCTTTAGATTTTTTTTTTCTCTTTGTTCATCAATCATATCATTGTTGCTGTGAATTTTCTCAATGTGTTTCTTTGCTTCAATAAGTTCACCTTTATAATATGATTGTATTTTTCCATTTCCAAATACTTGTTCTTGTAGTTGTCAGCCTCACTCTTCATTTGATCTAATGCACAGTTTAAAGCTTCTTCAACTTTCTTCTTAGCATTTGTCTGAACCTATATTTCTTTAGCTATAGTCTCATTTTCAAGTTTTAGAGTTTCATTCTCTTCTTTTAGTTGCTTCACCTGATCTGAACTATCTTCATCTGAACCCTCTTTTATCTGAACCATAAGATATTTTCTTTGATTTTTGGAAAGCTCAAGTTGATCTTTGAGTTTCTTTATAAATTTCTCAGTTCTTCGCATGTTGAATCTCAACTCTCCATTTTTTTCTTTTGCTTTGTTAAGGTCTTCAAGTGCAGCATCAAATTTTTCTTGCAAACTGTCCAAATCCATTCTAATCTCCCTTAAATTGTTAAACTTTCTCTCCAAGGGCCAAAAGCTCTGATACCAATTGTTAGGATTGGATAATACTGAGAGGGGGGGTGAATCCGTATTATAGCACTTAATTAAATTCTTCAACCATTTAAATATCAACCATAAACTTGCAGTAAAGAAAAGAACATAAGCAAATGACACAGTATTCATAACACAATATTTTGTTTTTGAGGAAACCCTGGCCAAGGGAAAACCTCGGTGGGGATGGTACCCACAAGCATGTAATAAAGTATAATGTCCCTATAAGGAGACCTAGCCTTGTTATGAGATGAATATTACATAGCACATTTCCTTGTTAAAGGAATTACAAACCTGTTAAAGGTTGACAACACCCTGTTAGGGGCCAACTAAGCTTACATCTCTTATAGGATAATTCAGGTTACAAAGTGTTCTCAGTCACGAACAAAAATAGGAAACATTGGTGCTTAGATAGTTCCTTTATATTTCTTCAATGATCTTTGTCATTCTCTACTCTGATATTCACTCAACAGCGTATCCAATTGTCCAACTAACCACTCTCTATCTTTATCAAAAAGATCTTACATATATATCTCGCAACTTTACAAAGTTAGCTCTCAATATCAATATTAAAAATATTACAAAGTCGGCCTTCAATACAAAATACATTTAATATTGTAAATATAAAATGCATATTCGGTGCTCATGCATAGTCAATGTGGAGGTTATCAACAACCAAAATACAACTTCGATTGTCTGGGGTCCAAGTCATACTCCCTCAATCTTCAGTACTGTCAAACTGCTCTGTATCGATGTTCTGCTGTAGTCTGTCTATCTTCAATTCTTTCTAAGTCACCATAGACTCAATGATCCTAGGTGGAGGTGATACATACCCCATAATATCTTCCTCTAAGCTCTTTTTCCCTAAATCATCGATCTCGATCTTTGACATCCAAAACACTTATGTATCCCTGTTTCTATACTTAGGTTATTTCTGAATCATCAAAACTTATCTTCACTAGATTCAATTTGAAACCCAGATGTGTTTCCATAAATCACAACCAAAAATTGAATCACATTTACAAAATTGATTACTTTCCAACAATACTATCTTCCTTACCATCCTCTTCCTAATTTTCTGAAATGGTAACAACCTATTTACCTTTGTCACTAGTCTTTATTTTTTTGGTTTAGAAAATGCACTATTGATAACTACTTCTAGTTTATTTTATCCCAAGGAGGGACCTTCCTAAATATACCTTATTGGTATGACACTAGAAACCACTAACCCTAAACAAACATTTATCTCTAATGTAGTAAAGTATGTTTTTCATGCACTTACACTATCCTCCAAGAAACCCAAATACATGCAAATCTGTTTACCAACAGGAATGTCGATTCTCCACTCAAAATTATCATTATTTGTTAAAAAATCATAAAGAAGAATACCAAGCACATCAATAATGAACCAAACTTGAATTCATATCCACTATAAGCTGACATTTTTACATTCTCAAGAAAATTATCCGGCAACATTTTACACAAATCCATTTGTACATTTTCCTTTACAATCTTGCATGAAATATATACAACCAAAGAAAAAGTAGAACCCTCACAATTTTAAAAATAAATCTTTTAGGAGGTACCATAGGAGACATACCTTTCAATTGGATCTTTGATGGTGTTCATAAGGAATGCGCATTGAACCCAACTAATTTCCATAAGATTTTCAACTTCCTGATAACTAATAGATTTCTTTCTAGGTAATTTGCCAACACTACTGATGTAAGTGTCCAGTTCTAGTTGTTATCAATAGTCAGCTTGACTGTGCTCTAAGGTCTCTTGCACAGACCTTATAGGGTATTGTTTCACCCCGACATGAGGAAGTCACTAAGATCTTCACCTCAAGTGCCCTAGACTAGGCTTACACCGTAAAGCTACTATTTCATACCATAGAACCCATTAGGATAGGTTCATTCCCCAAGCTAAACCAGTGGTTTTCACCTGAGGAACACAACAACACACACTGCACATGGAATCCATTAAATATGTTCTTTCTTATTCACAAGAACTAAACTATTACAGGATGATATGATCTGTGTCTATATCCTTCTCCAATCTAGCTATATCCATCTATATTAACTACAAAAGATTTTCAGCTATAAATACATCCATCAAAATATCTCCCAAAATATCTGATACTCATGGACAACTTTACCACCCTGCAAAGGTATCCAAACTAAGCAATAAATGACCCTTCTAGAACAGAAATAGGTGTCCCTAATCCTTTCAAGAAAAAACAACACGTAGAGAGTTGTTGCAGGTGACCCAGCTGGTCACAAATGTCACCTCCCACATTTCCTGGGTCATTAACTGACATTACCAAGTGCCAGTGTTGACTTTTTAGAACAACAAAAACATCATCGGTTTCCAACCCCCAGCATTAGATCACAAACTCGACAACAAACATAGTCTCCGATGGTCATCACCAAGAAGCATCACCGATGAACACTGCCAACTAGCATCGCTGATGAACATCACCAATAAGCATCACCAATGAACATTACCAACAAGCATCACCGATGAACAGGAACCATCGGGCATTGCTAACGAGCAACACCGACAGACAGTAGCTTGACTTCTTGCTTAGAAATGTTCCTAACCTTAGGTGCTCCTACACCATACTCCCCAAACAAAAATAAATCAACTTCCAGGTGATTGGAGTAAGTCAAGATTTTTTCCTAACTTCTTAAAATTGGTTTCCTATACCCATGTAGCCTCTAAATCAGCTTTGTCTTTCAATTTGACCAAATGTTCCATATAGGTGTGTCATTTAGTCTACTTGGAAACTCTTGAATTCAGAATCATGTCTGCCTTTAGTTGGGGTATAATAGGAAGTTTAAGCACTTTGAGATCCTTAGTATCTCCTATGAAATCAGAATCTCCTTCGGGAATTGGACCTTTATAGGATACCAAATCTGCCACATTGAAAATAGGAGATAACCCTATGTCTGTAGGAAGATCAACTTTATAAGCATTAGACCCATATTTTTCCAATATTGCACAAGGGCCTATCTTCCTCATCTGAAGTTTACTTGGAACTCCTTTCTGCAACCTATCCTTGTTGAGGTGCACCATGACCAAATCTCCAACCTGAAATTGAACATCTCTTTTCCTTGCATCCACCTTTTGCTTGATATGAGTGGTACTCTCTATCAATGCTTCTTTAACTGAGTCATGGACCTCCTTCATGGATTTAGAAAAATATTTAGCATACCCACTCCTCTTTGTAGTGCCACCAAGATCCCTTAATTCACAGATACCTCTAGGATGAATCCCATACACAATTTCAAAAGGGCTCTTTCCCATGGATCTATTAATTGTATCATTGTAGGAAAATTCTACTTGAGCAAGTAACTAATCCCATGATTGTCCATACTCCTGAGTAAGGCATCTCAAAAGATTACCTAAGCTCCAGTTCACCACTTCAGTCTGACCATCATTTTGTGGATGGTAGGTGAAGCTAAAAGAAAGATTTGTACCAAGCTTCTTCCATAAAGTCTTCCAAAAATGACTCATAAACTTGGAGTCTTTATTAGATACAATACTCAAAGGTAATCCATGTATCCAGAATACTTCTCTAAAGAACAGATTGGCTATGTAACAAACATCATGTGTGGTTTTGCATGGTACAAAATGAGCCATCTTCCTGAACCTGTCAACAATTACAAAGATGTTGTCCATTCCTTGCTTGGTCTTTGGTAACCCAACAACAAAATCCATACTAAGGCATTCCCATGGTCTATTTGGGATAGGAAGGGGCTGATACAATCCTACATTAGATGAAGTCCCTTTTACCTTCTGACAAACCAAACAAGTCTCTACGTACCTCTGGATGACCTGATTCATTATGGACCAATAGTAATACCTTTTGACCAATTCTAAGGTCTTATTCAACCCAAAATGTCCACTCAAGGAACCATTATGCTTTTCTTGTACTAGATTCTCTCGCATAGAACATCTTGGTACACAAATTTGTCCTCCCTTAAATAGAACACCTTCCTGAAAAGTATACTCTGAATATTCACTATGAAAATGATTTTGATATTCTTGACATACCTTGTATGCTGCTGCAAAATCTTCATCGGCTGGATACAGATCTTTGAAAATTTCAATGCCAATGCTTCTTAGTTGAACTTCTTGCACCATGAGTAACCTTCTACTCAATGCATCTACCACCTTATTCTACACTCCCTTCTTATGCTTTATTGTGAAGGTGAAGGCCTAGATTTATTCCACCCATTTCATGTGTTTATGACTGAGTTTATCTTGCGAACTTAGAAAACTCAAAGCTTGATTGTCGGTAAAGACAACAAATTCTTTAGGAAGTAGATAATGTCTCCATTTCCTTAGTGCTTGCACTAATGCATGTCTCCATTTCCTTATTGCTTGCACTAATGCATACAATTCCAAATCATATGAGGAATACTTCTTCTTTGCATCACTGAGTTTCTCACTATGAAAAGCTACTGGCTTTCCCTCTTGACTCAATACTGCACTAACAGCAATATTACTAGCATCACATTCCACAGTAAACAATTTGTCAAAACTAGGAAGTGTCAAAATCGGTTGAGTCACTATTCTCTTCTTCAAATTCTCAAATCCTTCATCAGCCTACTCATTCCATTGGAACTTGGCTTTAATACCTCCTTTGATGGTATCTAAAATAGGTGCACTAATCTCATTGAACTGTTTGATGAATTTTTTGTAAAATTGTGCCAAACCATGGAAGCTTCTTACCTCCGTAGCTGATTTTGGTGTAGGCCAATTCAAGATTGCTTCCACCTTGTTTACATCCATCTTCAAGTTACCTTCAGAGATAACAAAACCGAGATATACCAATTCTTGCTTCATGAATTCACTCTTTTCTAAGTTGATTGTCAACTTTTCTTCATGCAATCTCTGCATTACCAATTGCAAATGTCTAAGATGATCCTCTTTGGTCTTGTTGAACACCAGGATGTCATCTAAGTACACTACAACCTATTTTCCAATGAAGTCCTTCAAAACTTCATTCATTAATCTCATAAATGTGATTGGGGCGTTTGACAACCCAAAAGGCATAACTAGCCATTCATACAATCCTTCAGTAGTCTTAAAAGAATTCTTCCACTCATCTCCCCCTTTAATTCTTATATGATGGTATCAACTCTTAAGATCTATCTTGGAGTAATATCTAGCTCCACCAAGACAATCCATCAAATCTTCTATCTTAGGTATTGGAAACCTATACCAAATAGTTATCCTATTTATGGCCCTGGAAACAGTACACAACCTCCAAGTACCATCTTTCTTCGGGGCTAATATTGTGGGAACAACACAAGGACATATGCTCTCTCTAATCAACCCTTGGTCAATTAGTTCCTATATTTGGTTAGAAATATTTGCATTTTTCTATGGATTCATCTTATAAGTAACTTTATTTGGAAGTGAGGCTCCTAAAATGAAGTCAATTTGATGACTAATGGATCTATCAGGTGGTAGGGTAGCTGGTTGACCATTACTAACTATAGCCTGATATTGAGTTAACAACCTTTGGATTTCTAAAGGCAACTCTTCTCTTTCATTACTCATCTCACCTTTTGGTTTTATAACCAAAGAAAAGCCTACTCCATCTTCTTCCAATGTTTTTAGGAATTCATTCTCACTGACCACCAGTAGGTTGGGACCTCTTTTTATTTCCTTCTCTTCTTCCAAGATTGACTGGACCCTGAAATTCATTCCATCTTTCTTGAAGGAATAGGAGTTCTCAACTCCATTGTGGACTGCACATCGGTCATACTGCCAAGGTCTACCTAATAGCAGATGACACGCATCCATGGGTAGGATATCACACAAAAATTTATCCTTATATCTCCCTATGGACAATTCTATCCAAGCTTGTTCATTGAATATTACATGTTGATCTCTATTCAACTAAGTGACTTTATAAGGATTAGTGTGAGGAATCCTTATCAATTTTAACTTCTCAATAGCTTCTAAAGAAACAATATTATCAGTAGATATTGAATCTATGATAACTTTACAGACCTTACCGAGTATTTTTCAATTGACTCAAAAAAAAGATCTTCTTTGGCTTGGCTCTTCTTTGATAGGCTCTTTTAGGAGTGTTCTCCGAACCATCAAATTCTCTCCCATCTCTGATCCTATGGGGATGTCTGAAGTCTTTCTTCTAGAAGACTCTTCTTGCACATAGTTAGCTCTTTTCTCTCCTCCATGGGAAGTAGAGGTCTTTGCAAGACACCGATATGCAGGATGCCCAAGTTGCTGACAATTATTGCACTTCATAGAAGAGAAATAAGATCCTCTTCCTTGGCAATCATTCCTTCCTCTTGAACTGTTATTTGGACCTCTTCCTTTGTTGTAACCACCTCTAGTGTTACTGGATTCTCCCTAATTCTTGATGATTTTATTCTCACTCTGACTCTTAGCTTCAGGATTTCTTCCTCCATATCCTCCTCTATGACCTCTATTGTCTCTTCCTCTACCTCTACTATTTGAGTCATGTTTATTTTTGAACTTCTCTTCCACTTTAAGGGCTAATTGATAGAATTGGTGGATATTCTTGGGGATTAAGAGACTAATTTCTTCTTGAATGCTCCATTTAAGGCCATTATGATATCTTTCCACTTTTAGGCTTTCTTCTTCCATCACATGGGACCTTAAGCATAGCTTATCAAATTCTTCTATACAGGCATTGACCTCTAAGTCTTTCTTCCTTAGATTCTGCCTCCTCTTATGCAATTGCACTTCATAATCATTAGGAAGGTAAGTTTCTTTCATCTTTGCCACCATACCTTTCCAACTGGTTAAGGGGTTCTTTCCTCCCTTTGTCCTTTCATCTTGGACAAATTTCCACCAAGTGAGGGAAGTCCCTCTCAATCTTGTCTCAGCTACTCTAACTTTCTGAGCTTCAATCACATTATCACAATCAAAGTGATTTTCAAGACCTTCTATCCACTCAATGATTAATTCTAGATCCATTTTTCCACTAAATAGAGGCACACCTTCTAAGGAATTACCACTCATTTCCTTTAATGCTTTCAAGAATGGTTCTTCTTGAAGTATAAGGTCTAGCTCTAGGATTATGTCCTCCTCAGCCATTTGTTTACCCTTCTCATCAGCTTCCCTCATCATTTCACTGACTGTTGTAGTTTGAAGCTGCACTTCTTCCAATTTATATGCCATTTTCACTAACTTCTCCTTCAGGAGTTTGTTCTCCTCTCTTTTCTCATCCATGTTCCTTGCTAGCTCTGTGTTGGTCACCATATTGGGTGAATTCACAGACTCTTCTGAAATTCACACCCAAAAAACACAAGCCCACTTCTCAAACTTGCTCCAATACCAATCTGATGTAAGTGCCCAGGTCTAGTTGTTACTGACAGTCAGCTTGACTGTGCTCTAAGGTCTCTTGCATAGACCTTATAGGGTATTATTTCACCCCAGCTTGAGGAAGTCACTAAGATCTTCACCTCAAGTGCCCTAGACCAGGCTTACACTATAAAGCTACTATTTCATGCCATAGAACCCATTAGGATAGGTTCATCCCCCAAGCTAAACCAACGGTTTTCACCTGAGGAACACAACAACACACACTGCACATGGAATCCATTAAATATGTTCTTTCTTATTCACAAGAACTAAACTATTATAGGATGATATGATCTATGTCTATATCCTTCTCCAATCTATCTATATCCATCTATATTAACTACAAAATCTTTTCAGCTATAAATACATCCATCAAAATATCTCCCAAAATATCTGATACTCATGGACAACTTTAACCACCCTACAAAGGCATCCAAACTAAGAAATAAATGACCCTTCTAGAACAGGAATAGGTTTCCCTGATTCTTTCAAGCAAAAATTACATGTAGAGATTCATTGCAAGTGACCCAACTGGTCACAAACGTCACCTCTCGCATTTCCTAGGTCATTAACCAACATTACCGAGCGCCAGTGTTGACTCTTTAAAACAACAGAAACATCATCAGTTTCCAACCCTGAGCGTTAGACCACAAACTTGACAACAAACATAGTCACCGACGGTCATCACCAATAAGCATCACCAATGAACACTACCAACTAGCATCTCCCACGAACATCACCAATAAGCATCGCCGACGAACATTACCAACAAGCATCACTGACAAACAGGAACCATCAGGCATTGCCGATAAGAAACATCGACGAGCAACACAGATGGACAATAGCTTGACTTCTCGCTTAGAAATTTTCCTAACCTTAGGTGCTCCTGCACCAGCTACACAAACTATTAATGTCCTTAATTACCTCCTTCGATACCAAATATGGTTTTTCTAGCACCAAGGATTCTCCATGAAATTAACTTAACATGAATAGTATGAAATCATTGTCATCTCACCACAGAAATTCTCCCCAAATGTCCAATCCAATATTTTTGATTCTCTGCATATCCTCCATAGGTAGTCCAAACTCTAATTGCTTGGTATTACTGTGATCAAACTCCTTTATCTCAATTTCTTTCTCCACACTTCTCTTTGCACCAACATGAACAAAATATTTAGGCTCCATGATTTCTTCACAAAATTATTTTCTCAAGCTCTTTTCAAATTCACAAGCTTTCTTTGTGCTATAGTACCAAATGTTTTTAAAATTATGCCTTTAAAGTCATGAAACAAACATATTTGCTTTTTCCTACCAAAATTTTAAATATCACTGACACAACTCAACCTCTTACACACATCACATAAATTAATCATTATTTTCATTAATTAATTATTCAATCATCATACTGAGGACACACTTGTTCCATTCGGTATTGCCTCAGGACAAGGGAGTGTATGATTTGGCATATCGAATACTCCCCCTAAGCTCAAGCATTTGGCTCAATTTTTGGTGGGACTAGTACTGATATCTAGTACTACCGATTTTTCTACACTATTATACATCTTCCTCCATTTTTTATTTTTATCTAAGCTCCACTAGTTCCAGCCATATGATTATCATTTCTAGTATTAACAAGAGTACTTCTAGATCTACATGATTTAGCATAATGACCATTTTTCCCACACTTGAAACAACTTATATTCTTTTATCAGGTCTCACTGATTAAACCTTAGAACTGAACTAACTACATCTGTGACCAAAATTGTGACACACATAACAATTTTAATGAAAAACATTACTCTTTGAATTCAAACCTTCCTGATTTAAAATTGAACTCTTGCACTGAATTTATTTATGACCAATCTTACGATAGTTAAAATATTTGATATTTTGTTCCTTCCTCATCATATAATCAACTTCCTTATGACCAAAATTCTTGGAAAATTAAGATCAACCTTTGAAAGATAAGTAGCTTTGAGCATTTGGTTGTCTTACTGGAGGCCTTCGTGTAGATGTATTCTAGTTTTTGTCCTCGATTGTCACTTCAATCTATGCATCATCTTCAGTTATATCTTAATTTCCATTGTCATTCTATTTTGAAAATTCACCGGTAAATCCTAAACCTTCTTTATCCAAGTGTCCTTTTTGAATAGATAGTAATTGATCTAAGATAGTACTACTTTCACATACCTTAGCCTCTGACCTTAGCTTCCTTAATTCTAATTCTAGCTTCTCATTCTAAAATTTTCCTGATAATTTCCTTGAGATTTTCTTCAGACTCTCTCCACTCTTCCATTTCCATTTTTAGTTTATTTCTTTCTAACCAAGTATTTTTTGAATTGTATTTCAATCCACCTTCAATACAATCTTCTCTCTGGGCCTTTTTATCCATCTTCTTCTCAAGATCATCTATCTTCTCTTTAGTTCCTAATCCAAATCTATACCATTGTCCTTTGATTCTTTCAACTATCTCAATTCTTGTTCCAGATGAGAAATTTTGTCCTTTGATTCCTTCAATTCTTGACTAACTTCCTTGTTCCTTGCTTTGAAGTTCTTGATCTAATATCTTAGCTTTGTGACACGGGTATTTTCCTCTTTCAATTTTCCTTTCACGTCCTCATTTCTGATTTAGTACCTTCAATGTCACTCATCATGATTTCTCAGTCTTCTTCTGTGTATAATCCTTCTTCCATTTTTTCAAATGACCAAGAGCTCCCTTAAACGGTTAAGATCTATCTACAAAGGACCAGGCTCTGATACCAATTGTTGAACAGGTTAAAGAACTAAGAGAGGTGAATTAGTTATTCTCATACTAATTACAAAACTTTACCTTTGTTGATAAGTTAATATACAAAAGTAATAACAACTTTTGATCTATTGGTTAAGTACTTAATCATTCACAGAAAATGTAAACATGAAAACACAGGAACACCGACATAGAGAACACCAAGAATTATGTGGAAAACTCAAACTGGGAAAAACCAAAGAGAAGATAATTCTCATGAAATGAAAATTCCTGTTAGGGTGACACCTATTAAGGTAATTTATACAAAGGCTTATTGTTGATTGTGCCCACTCTAGGTTGGCTCACTGTCGTTCGACTCACTGCCAGTTAGGATAACTACCCTAATACAATAGTGATATCAAAACAAAACATGAACTGATAGAATTGCATCTGACTATGCACGAACAGTTAAACCATTGATTTTTGTCACCATAACCACTAGTATATCACCAACAATATGATCCACTACTATCGATATGCAATCTTTGTATAGATCTTTGATTTGTCACCTTTGATATAACTGCTCACATACACGACTACCACAAGTATTCACTACACTTTCAACCAAATCTGCACACACCATACAGATACAAAATTTTTCCTTTATTTATATAGGTATCCATTCATACATTTTTCCTCCCACACCAAATATGTATGATGGCCCCAAAAAAAACATAAGATGTTACAAATATGTTTAATGCATAGCATTGATCCTATATCTAGGACACACTTAAGAACATTTATCCACACCCTACATCACAACCCTCAGATAGGTCATACTTAGGATATTAAAATGCATATTACATTTTTAAGGACTACCACAACCAAGACCAAAATATGAAAAACATGAAGTGACTGAAACTATTGATAGAAGAATCTTCATGATATGCATTGGCCAATACACCAAAAGCATCTGATGAACTATATTTCTAGCTAGATATTGGTAGAATCATTTTATTCAACACAACCACCATAAACTGGTATAAGTGAACACCAAAATCATACAAATGCACTAAAACATATGAGTCATAAATGGAATATTGTACACTTGGAAAGAAACACTAGGAACACCAAAAATGTTCATACTAAACTTGTTCTATTCATAACCAAAATTATTTTTTCATAATTGACAACCAACAGGTACATAGCCAAAACATCCAACAACCAACCAATACTACTAGAGTGTTGGTATGGAGGTTTTGACATTAATGGCAATCAATGTTAGCAACAACTCAATAAGTCTAACAAAGAATGCTCTCAAAATCTAATTGCTTGATTGATAATGGTTGCTTGATAATCCTCAATAATTCTTGATGTCAAAATGAAGAGAGATAGATCACTAATATACCTGTCACTACATTTAAAGATTCAAAATTAAGCCAGGCCAACCACATGACCTATTTTCCCACTAAAACACCGACATCAGGCTTCGATCCCAATTTGAGCTATTTTATGTGGGTACATAATGGCTAAGACATTATGTACCTGGGAAAATGTGATGAAATTTGAATTGGAGGCTTGGGAGACAGGGTGGGTGCCAAAAAAGGAGGTATAGTTAATTCCAAAGTTGGGAAGGGGTACACAAGTTCAAAATGGTAACATGTGCCTTATGTAGACCAATAAATGATTGAAGAGGTGAAATAATAAAGGAACACACTTAGAAATAAGGGTTTACCTCAATTTTTGAAGATATAGAATCAGTACAGGACTTATAATATTAATTTAAAGGTCCAATGAGCGTTAGGAGAGCATGAAATAAATGTGGGAACCCCTACATACTAAAATGGGCTAAAGTGAACTTCTAATTATAGATGCATACTTTTTAGGATGATACAGATGCGGTCAAATAGGAGGTATATTTACTTATCATCTACTTAATCTTAAATATTTCTCTGATGGATTATACATAACACACATCCCTCAAGTTCCCAGTTGACTTGTATGGTGGAATTTTCCATTATGACATGTTATATTGCATTATGTCATTTTCTCTGAGAAATTTTCTCTAGATTCAATTAAATGTATTTGGTCAAATTTTGGTTTCAATTGCATTATAAGTAAATATATTACAAGAAAATGATTACTTGAGAATTATTAATATCTTCACGATTCACATTAATTATTCTCAAAATATCTATGCAAGAAAGTGGTGCATTATGGCACATTACATGTGCTCATGGAAGTGTGTCCACTAGATGTATGGGAATGCATGCATGTATCTTCATACATCAATCCACTTTTACAAAATAGTTATTTCTTATATAGTATTAGATGTTAAGCATTGGTTGGATGAGTCACACCCAAGTAATTACATTCCTATTACAATCGACTATGACTCATTGATTTCAAGCATTATTGGTCTACCAACTATATAGGATGTTTGAAATGAAATAATTAATAGAAAATAGTGGTTAGCTATTTACCTCAAGCTCAACTTAGTTAGGCTAACTATCCTGAAGTTATAAACAAAGGTTTATAACTTAGTCTCATAACTATCCTTAAGTTATGGCTTCTACATTACATGAAAATATTCTTTTAAAATGTGGATGATCAATTGATAAAGTAGTTAAAACACATTCTATTGAAATTCCATCATCCATAGAATGGTCATTAGATTATTTAAAGATTTAATATTGTTTAAGTACAAGCCCAACACATTTTTTTCTTTCAATCTATCAAAGCTAAAAATGCTCTCATGATATCTTATCCACAATAAATCATTATTCCTTCTATCTCTTTGCAACTAGGAATATATTAGATTTAACCAAACCCTGTGAATGTGTTCCTTGAATTAGATTCAATTTTAAATTAGTTTCTTAATTTATGTTGATATTTTAGTTGTCATAAAAAATTGAGTAATTCTGGTAATTGCATTGAGATTATTCCTTCTATTAAATTTTAGAAGAAATAATTGGAGTATTAAATTTTTCTTTGCCTTGGAAGTCACATTTAAATGATCCCTCTTGTTTTTATAGATTCAATATCAAATATTGGTTAGAAGTAATGATATTGTGCCCTATTTATGTAACACATATGGTTGTTGGTTTAAGCATAATGTCATACGCTTCAGGCTATATGTCACACAGTTCTTTTTGTGGGTCATTTTTGTTCATTTCATCTTGTGAGTTTAATCAAAAGGTCTTCAAAAACTTTACCTAGTCAGAGCATATTCCAGGATGGAATTGGGGAAATACTGAAATCTAATTTTTTGGTATTTTCTATGTTTCAGTAAACTGTAATTTTGAAGGTCTTCAGGGCATTTTGGGGCCTGGATACCACGGGGAGGGCTCACCTTGGGGTGGCCTACTAGTTTTAGTTTGATAATTATTGAATAACTTTCCAACTAAGTAAACAGTTCATAATTAAGAGCTAGGACTAGAAAGTTATGCCTTCTCCAAGTGGGCCTATTTTTATATATAGCTTTTTGATATTTTTTGAAGTTTTAAATAATTTATTTGTAATAAACATTATGAGGACTCTTCATATCATTTACAAGGGGTTCTAGTGACCCTTTGGATCCATTATATTTTTATAAACTCCAATTTAAAATAGAATGGGTCACTTTTTGGTTTGCAATTATGTTGTTAATCTTCTGGTTTTTATATTGAACTTAACAATACCATAGGTATCACACCAGGTATTGTAATCTGATTTCATAGTTCAGATCATTCCCGTACAAGAAATTTTAGCTCTGTATTGGTTTGAGTTATGCCATGAAAAATTAATAGTACAAATGATAATCCCCGCCAAATTTTAATTGCTACCAAGTTTGACAGCCACCACATAGCTTAAAGTCTAGAGTTTTTATTTTAATATATATAACAACTTTTATCATTCCACTCCTACTAGTTAAAAGGAAGACCCATAAAACTAACAGTAATGGAGATGAATGAAATTATTCATGCATGTAAGCTTGTATCTCAACTATTGAGATGGTTATCAACGCTTAATAAAATCTCCAACTTCTCGTATTCTCTTCTTTGTTTTGCATTTTTCCATGCTTCCTCCTTCTTGAATAAACTTCTTATAAATCATTTATATCCCAATTTTAATTGAATTTCATTTCATATAGCAATTATTCCTTTCATTTCAAAATCAATTTCCAATTATAAATGGTGGAAACAAATATCTATTCGCATCTCAACTTAATTTCATTTCCTATAATTATCATCCTTGAGTTTTATTTCACATTCAAAATTTATTACTTGAAATGAAATATCACCCCAAAAATTTATGTTTCTATTTTCTATAAAATAGGTTTGACTCTATAACTCTCCTTTGCATTGTGTAATGGGAAAAATAAATATCTTCCCTTGATTCAAACATATGAGGTGGTTAAATAACTTTAGTTGGCACTGCCTAAATTCTCATGTGGTTGAAAACTTATATGACTAATCTTGCATTTCAACTATGACTTTTGGACATTATGTAATATCATTCATGAATAATATGTGATAAGTTGTATCCCTTAGTATTATTTTATAATACTATGTGTTATATAATAAATTAACTTTAATAAGAAAAATGAATTTAATAAATTAAAAATCAAGATTATATACAAAGTGTTTATTAATTCATTTCATAATTTGTGCTAAGTTAAACAAAGGCTTAGGTCAATATCATGAGTTATAGCCAAGATAAATTCTAATGACTCAGCTAACTATCTAAGGTTAACCTAAATGGAAACTTGATATATGGATCCACATTACTAGGCTTAATATTTTTATCATCCTAAAAAGTAAGCACTTGATTTGTGCTCAATTTAGAATCATTTTGGGCCCACTTTAGTGTGGTTCCGTTGATTGGGCTTCATATTGCACTTAAATGTACACTTTATTAACATATGGGTCCTTTTTCTTCCCTAATCCTCCCTGATTTGTGCAAAATCAAGGTATGATCTTATTTCTAAGCATCCTCCCCTATTTTCATCCAATTGCGAAATTCCCCCTTCCTTTTATGATCTTGGAATTTTCTCTTGATATCAAAATCAACTGACCTTCCAGATCCCACAAATATTAGAGGTCATGCCCTCCAATTACAAGCAAGTAAATTTCTAGAGGGGTGTAGTCAAAGTTTGACTACACCCCCAGGGGTGTATTCAAAGTTTGACTTTACCCCTAGGTTTTTTATCCAAGATTGGTCCCTGGTTCCTATTTGGCACATTCATCAGGGTTCCAGATCCATGGTCAGCCTACGTAAATATGTTTCTGAATGCACTATAAAAGGATCTCCCTCTTCCTTCATTTTAGAGAAACGCGTCATCATTATGAGAATGCAGCCATTATTGTTAAGCAACCATTCAGCAAGCAAACAAGAAAAGTATTGAGCATCCAAGTGAAATTTCAAGTGGCATTCTAGCATTCAATTCTTCAAGTATTCAAGGTGTCTTCCATAAATCAAGCTTCTTTTCCCATTGAGGCCAAGAAAAGGAGTTTCTTGGAAGGATATTGGCATCATTTCTTCATCCCTCAATTATTCAATGGTGATTTACAAAACATCTTCATAAGGTTTTGTCTTGCATGATTTCCTTTTGGTTTTTGTGTGGAGTCAAAACTATTGCATCAACATTATTGATCACATTCAAAGAGGTAAGAGTATCTACATTGCATAATACACAACATTCCAAATCTCATCTATTTTACATTTTACAATTCCTTACTTCATTTCAATTAAAGGTTAATTCCTAAAATGGGGCTTGACCAAGGCAAGCCCCCCTTCCACAAATAATTTCCCTTTTTATGTGTGGAGGAACAAGTTTCAGGATCTGCGGAATTGGATTCAGACATTTTTGGGGTTATCTCATAGATCAAAATTGGAAATTACACAATCCCAAATAGATGGTTGTAGTCAAATCTCTAATTTTACCTTAAAATTTTACTTGTTCCTGGAGGCCTCATATTTTCACAGTCAGAAGTTACAGGTGCTAAGGTCCTAGATCGAGAACAGTTTCAGTCTGCGACATCTCTGTGACTGGAAATTACAGTTTCAAGGCATATAACCTCCTAATTGATTTCAACATGCACAAATACTTCTCCAATCTTGAATTTTCTTTCAAATATATCATTGCATTAGTCATTTTTAGTCATTTTCCAGATCCATAGTAAATCCCATAATCAATATCCTTCAAAAGGATACCAAATTCCCCTTTTGTTTGAGCTATGCATTAGAACCCTTCATCCATTTTGTTGTTCTAATAAAACTTGAACTTAAGGGTTGGATTTGTATTCCTAATGTATACAATAGGATCTTGGTGAGTGATCTCTAATCTTAGCATTTCTCACCATTTTATATTATACATTTTGGTGAACCCGATGCATGATACCTTTTTTTGATTTGGTGGTTAGATCTTCTTTTCATATCTTTTTGTGTTCACCTATTATACATTTTTGGTGAACCCCTCTATTTCATGCATATTTTTCCTTTTATGTGGATACTTAGAAAGCAACATTTTTCATTTTCATTTCATGCATTTAGTTTTCAGTTTTTATGTTTCCTAGTTGCATTACATTCACATTTTGCTTAAAGAAAACACAAAAAATTGTTGCATTGTTGGTCTTCTTTCAATATGTCCAAATTTTTTCTTCAAGAGTTTAATGCTTTTGATTATTTTCTTAGTTGTTGTAACCTTACCAATTTTCCTAAGGTGTTTTGTAGTGAATATTTTGACATGCTAGATGAATCCCTTGATGACTTCACCTCTCGTAAGTCTTCCTCTACATATCCCAAACAAACCTTTTACGAAAAATTACTTGGTATTCTTCCTATATGAAATCATCTTATTTTCAATATTGATGATCCTCCTAAGTGTAACACCCCAAAATTGGCATCTTGCAACCCTAACCAATTTTGTTGCATTTGTCGTTCTTCTAAATCATCAAAGTCCTATTATACTAGGCAAATTTTGAGTTTCCACTGACTCTACTTGACCTGAGTGTCAAATACAGAAAATCATAAATCTGTATCAATCATACATCACATTTAATTCCTAAATACTTATTTGGCTAAACAAATCCTTATGATCGAATTAATTTAATTAATAAAGTCCTAGCACTTTAATTAAATTAAATTCACCCTCTTTAGCTGAAACACATGAAAAGGAATTAAATAATATTTAATTATTAAATAAATATCCTCTTTTCAAATATTTGAATTTAATATTC
>MU225716.1:1296701-1307867 GCA_018584345.1 Thuja plicata
AATTGAACATTGTTTAGCTTTCACTTATGCTCTACTTATAAGGCTAACAATTCAATCTTGTACTTTCAAAGCTTTCTAGATTCATTTGCAAGTTCAATTCTAGCTTAAAAGAATTTCTTTTATATCTTAATCATGTCTCAATTCACAGAATAGCAGCACTTTTGCTCATATAGATGCATATTTTCTCACAATTGATGGCTATTTCTCACACACTCACACTATGAAATCCTCCGTATTAGAGATGTTCAGGTTGTTGGCTCTCGTTCTGAGGGTACACTACAACAATCACTCCTAATTAGGAGGCAACATGTCACTTCAATCACGCTTGCAGAGCAAACAATCCATGTTTGTTTTTGTAAGTGTCTTGATTGTGTAATGACTATGTTGGGTTTTTTGTTGAATTGAGAGGTCACATTCGACATCAGACAGGTATGAATGACTTAATTCCTATATAATAAGTATTGGATTCATAAAGACTAGTAAAAACAGTAATCTTTATCTGAAAGAAGATACTAATGCTAACACTTTGATTACTGAAATATTTGTTGATGACATCATATTTAGAGGCAATGATATGCTATGCAAATCATTTGTTGATGAGATGAGCAAATAATTTGAGATGTCTATGTTTGGAGAGATCAAGTTCTTTTTTGGTCTACAGATCATTCAACAAAGTGAAGGTATTTTCATTACTTAGTCCAAATACATCAAAGAGGTACTAAAAATATTCAAGATGGAAGATTCCAAACCAGTTGGAACATCGATGGCTACTAGATGTAAGTTAAAAAAGGAAGACAAGATAACAAAGGTAAATCAGACTTTGTATAGATCAATGATTGGAAAACTTATGTATGTTATACACACTAGACCAGATATTGCACATGCAGTAGGAATTATTGCTAGATTTTTTGCTAACCCCAGGGAATCAAATTTGACTGATGTAGAAATAATTTTAAGATATCTGAAGAATACTGAGGAATTTGGCTTATGGTATAGAAGAAAAGGAAAATTTGAACTTAAGGTGTTTACCGACACTGATTGGGCTGAAAATCTTGATGACCAGAAGAGCACAATTGGAGGAGCATTTTTTATGGGTGAAAGTCTTGTCACATGGATTAGCAAGAAGTAAGGATGCATCTCTTAGTCTACTGCAGAAGTAGAATATGTTGTTGGTACAGCAAACTACTAAAATATTGCATGGATCAAATAGTTGCTGGAAGGTATGCATATGAAGATCTCAGAACCAATGATTATCTATTGTGATAACACCAGTGCAATAAACATTTCCAAGAATCCAGTTATGAATTCCAAAACTAAACACATTGCAATCAAGTATCATTATTTAAGAGAACAAGTTCAAGGAAAAGAGGTGATACCTGAGTATGTGCAATCAAAAGAACAATTAGTTGATATCTTCACCAAGCCACTACCCAAGGATACGTTTGAGTACTTGAGAAAGAGACTAGGGGTCAAACCCTTGTCTACCAGTTACTAAAATACTAAAGGTTGCATCAGCCTATATATTATCAGAATATCATTCATTTTGATGCAAGCAAAAAGATGAACTTCAAAGCTACATCTGTATACAGAAAGGTATATATCAGAACCGAGCACCAAGACATATTATTGTATTGCTGATGGATAAGGGAAATTCAAGGAATATATTATGGATGGGGAGAAAAGATCACTTGACATTAATGTCAGATATCTGTAAGATATTCATTTGGCATTGTTGTCAAAGGGAGAGAAAGTTTCCATATTATCACAGTCTTCAGAAAAAGAAGAAAGATTATCCATTATCATATTAATCCAACAGGGACAGATTATATCCATAGGGAGAGTTGTTGACAAGAGATAGAGACATCAAAGAAAAAGAACAGTCAAAAAGGAGATATTGACACAAGGAAAGGATGCAACACATCAGAACAAAAAAACACAGAAAGCTGCAAGAATCAAACCTAAGCTAACACAGAGCTTACCAGCGGTCAGACATTCTTATCGGTTATCAAACAAAGATTGGTAATTTGATGAATCTCAACAATTGTATTTCATATTATACTAGAAATAGTATAGTGTGATAATATAAGTTTGTTTCCATCAATGCCAAAGGGAGAGATTGATGACATGTAACTAATTGAATGTTTGATAATATTAAGTTGAAGATAATGCAAGACAATAAATTAGTTAATGGTTTGTATTTTCATTGATGTCAACTTGATATCATCTGTATGTTCCTTTATTTAATGCCAAACACTTCAGAGAATCAATGGAATAAAGATTATGCTTTCAGCAATGCATAAAAGCCAAGTATCCACTAAGTGACAGATAACACCAATGGAGTGCACACTATCGGTAAAGAAAAAGATGCAAAGTCACAGTGATACCGGATGAGTAGAAGACAGTGTTATCTGACGAAGCAAAATCACAGGATGCCTGATGAGCTAAGAACAGAGTTGGCCGATGAGTAAAATCCAATCATGCCCGATCGACAGAGATCCCAAATCTGACTGGAGTCACACCAACAGAACTGGCAGTTGTCACCGATGACTAATTGCAAAGTTGACTGACAGAACAAATAGTTTAGAAAATGAAAAAATATCTAGCTGGAAAATGCTAAAGATAGACTTAACTGGTTGTTTTCATTTTTTTATTTGACCAGAGTTAAATGATTGATTTAAAGAAGGTTTGTACAGTTGGCATAAAGATAACTATGAGATAAATCAGGAGTTATGCTTTAAATCAGATTGGCTGGATTGTTTTTCACAACAAGAATCAAGAATCAAGAAACGGTGAATATCATGTCTATATAAGAGACAAGATTAATTCAATTCCATATCACATGAAAGGGGAGTGAATAAGAAGAGGATGTTGAAGAGAAATTGATGAAGGATAACTTCATTTAGTCCTAATCAATCAAGCTGAAGGAGAGCTAAATAATTTTGCAGACACTGACAAATAGTGAAGCATAGCATCACAGAGAAGAAAGTGTGGAGCACAAAGAATTGAATTGATACATTGATCAGAGAGGTAATGTACTTAAATAGATCTGAAAATCTGCAATTCTAGTTGCATTAGAAACAGGTCATTATGTTTCAGTTTAACCATTGAAGCATCAAGTCTCTTAATAGAGCAGGACTTAACAGTCTTCTATATATTGAGGTACATCCCAAGGAGTGTCAAAAAGGTTGATTCATGAAAGTAGCATTGGACTTTTCAGATATCTATTGATAGTCTAAGAAGGAGGTTGATTCAAAGATGGTAGCAAGATTTGCCTAAAGCCTATTGACAGTCTAAGAAGGAGGTTGATTCAAGGATGGTAGAAAATAGATGCCTGATACTAAGTGACAACCTCTATGTATAAAATCCTCTAATAAGGTCACACCTAACAGTGTGTTTGTAACCTTTAACAGGGCTGGATCCTAATAGGGCTCACTTCAGAAGAGTGAAAAATTTGGGTACCGGTCCCAGTGGTTTTTTCCCTTAACAGGGTTTCCACATTAAAATCTATGTGTTATGTATGTATGGTTTATTACTTTACTGTTTTACATTTCACATATGCATTTCTGGATTGATCGGTATACTATGCATATTTACTGAGTGTTGGTAAATAATTTTTATTTCTTATCGATAATCAAGGAGAATAAGGTCAGAGAAGGAAAACTGACAGACAGTCAAATCATTATTAGTATTGCATGGCATGCATCTTATAGGGACTTAATAATCTGAGATTTATTGATTGGTGGTTATTGATTAAAGGATAAATTTTTGAGGTCACTGATTCACCCCCCCCCCCCCTCTTAGTTATTACTAACAGTAACTACAGTGCTACCCGATGGAACAGCAAAGAAAGGATCCTGACAGATATAGGGAACCCGACAAATAGTTTGGTCAAGGAACGCTGACAGACTGTAAGTTCAAATCAATGACCAAGAACCATTAGTCGGTTACATTCTGCAAAAAGTGGATATGACTTTCCATGTCAGATAAATCACTGAAGTTGTATTTATAAATTCTTGATTTGCTTTTAAATCCATTATGTGCAGAGGAAGCAATGTAATTATTATTGTTTTAATTAGTTTTAATATTTTAAAACATGCAAACTAAAGATCAAGGTCAAGTTGTAAACCTTGGATCTGAGAGTTAACATTTTAAAACATGAATTCTAAAATAGGTCGAATACTTGTATAAATAAGTGCTTAATCCATTGAGAATAGAATTTGTTCAATGAAGATAGTAGCCACAAAGAGAAACTAAAGACCAGACAGAGAATTCATACAGAAGAGCACAAACAGAACCAAATCATTTTTCAAGAACAGAACAAAGGCTACCGACAAGAAGAGAAAAGGTATTCATCAATCACTTAAGGTGATATTATTATTGTAAAATCTTTAATGGATCTATAAATCAGCAATAATATATTGCATACAGTCAGGTCAACATTTGTACTCATTCTAACAAGTGTAGTACACTAATGAAATCCTTTCAAGAAAAGTGGGCTTGACCGTCCTATTGTAAATCTCATAACTAAGTGCACACTTAAATCAGTGTTGCAAAATCTCCTAACAGAGTAGATCTTAATAGGTCTCCAACAGAGTAGATCTTAACAGGTCTCCACCTCAATACTCTTAACAGGGTAGATCATCAGAAGTAATCAAATTGTAAGCCTTAACTGGCTCCCTTCCAATCTGCAGATAGTGAAATTTTGTGGGTGTCATCCCCACCACAGTTTTTACTTCCTAACAGGAGTTTTCTATGATACCATATCATGTGTTATGTGTTTTTCAATTTCATGAATGTTTCTATGAATAATTGAAAACTATTAAAGATTGTGAAACAAACAATATATACATAAGAAAGAATAACAGTAATGGTTGGTAAATCAGAATTGAATGATCACTAATGATGAATTGAGTAAGGTTATAAAATTTTTATAGGTACTAATTCACCCCTCCCCTCTCAGTAATACTTTCCATTAATTCTAACAATTGGTATCAGAGCTAAGTATCTTCTTGAAAGGCTTAAAGGCTTAAGAGAAAAGATCTTACAATGGAGAAGTACAAACTTGATAAGAATATTGAGAACAAAAAGCTTGAGAACATATGTTTTATGAATAGTATAAAGAAGCAAGAATCAAGATGAGAGAGTTGTTGGATGAAAGAAAAGGTATGGCTACCCGGAACAATGAAATAAACTATCAGGAAGAAGAGATTCCATATTTCTTTAAATCTTCAGGATCAAATGCAAGTAATACATTAGATACATCAAAACAGAACATCAAAAATCTAAAGGAGATCAATCAACATCTGATAGAGCAAATAAAGATGTTTCAAATCGGTCAAGAGACCCAGATGGTAAGAATGATTGATGTGATGAGTTTTGCCAGGCAAGCTAAAACAGAAAGAACACTTGATATTGATGATAGAAGGAAGATTTCAGAGAAACTACAAGAAAAGGAAATGGAAATTCAAAGACATGTTGAGCATCACCATGATCTCACAAATCAGATTATCCTTATGAGTCAAGAAGCAAACAGAATAAATGTGGAACTCATTGAGAGAATACAGATTATTGGTGAACTAAGAGAAGAAAATTAAAAGCTAAAATATGAGGTTAGAATTCAACAACAGCATAATGAGATTATCAGAAAGGCTGAAGAAAGCAATAAAAGAATGGATTACTTTCTTGAAGGACAATGAAGAGTCAATAACAACAACGGTATAGGCTTTACCAAAAATGGAGAATCATCAAATCCAAAGAATGTCTACAAAAATCCAAGACCAAGAAAGATAACATGCAAGCACTGTGGAAAGAAAGGGCACACATCAAATACATGCAGAGGTAAAATGAAAGGTACTCCTCAATCTATACCTACATCTTCATTCATAGGATTTTGTTATAAATGTAACAAGAAAGGACATAAAGCTTATGAATACAAGAGCAAGATAGAAAAGCCAAATAAAGGAAACCTACATTGACAAATATTATCCTACATGCAAGATGAATGGGCACACATCTGAAGAATGCTAGAAAAATAAAAGGCCAGCATGGAAGCCAAAAGGTAAAGAAGTTCCTTATCAGCCAAAGAGAATCAATAATCAATATGTATGGGATTACAACACTTGGACAAACTGTACAGCATGTGGTAGATATGGTCACATTGCTACAAAGTACATGAGAGCATGGACCAAAAGGTCTAGAGGCTGGTCAAACTTCAAAATGGCATGCTTACACTATCATAAAGTTGGTCACCTCAAGAAAGATTGCAAGGACTGATTGTCAGAAACAAGCACATATCCCAATGGAAACACCATTGGAGATATCCTGAGGGAAAGAGACAAAATGTGGATAAAAGCTTCAAGCAATGATGAAGCTGGACCAATAAATGCAAATGGTGACACCCCATCAAATGGATCTAGTGATGCCACCAACCCCACTTGAACTGAACAAGTAAGTATGGAACTACACTACACCGAGTTATATTTTTCTTCGGTTCCATTATATAAATTGATAGATAGTAAAAATCTACATAAACCAAAGATGCATATTACTTTACTTGTTACCAATCTAAGAATGCAACACCATCGGTAAACACTTACCAAAAATCATCGGTGAACACAATAATGAGTTGTTCACACTTACCAAAAATTATCAGTCAACTAGTAAATATGGTAGACTGCCAATGTAACCCGACGACTGTCGGTAAGAAAGAAAAGTTCAGAAGTGGTTGTGAAAGAATATCAATATCCATCGGTAAAATCAAAGTGGTTAACAACTTCCCTAAGCATCATATCTTCACTGACAATGATTGGTAACATCCTCTCAATGAAAACCATCTTCACGTCCTGACATGTTGTTGAGCATTTATTGCAAAGACTTAGGTCAAAAATTCTATAAATAGTTGACGGAACAACTTCATTTTTCACCCGCGATTTGAAGAGAAAGCAGAGCAACATCAAAGTGATTAAAGAGAAGAAAGCAAAAGCATCTATAGATCAATTCAGCACATAGAGAATAGATTCCTCATCACTATTGCAAATCAAAGTGAGTACCAAAGGCACCGAAAGTTATCTGTCATTGTTTTGTCAAGAAAGCCCTAATTTTGAGAAAACCCTAAATACTTGAAAGACAATGGCAACCACATCTAGAACTGCTAAGTTGAAGAATGAAAAGAAGAATGTGGTGAAACTAATCAAGAATAGCACATGTGTAGAACCTAAGTACAAAATCTATCCAGAAATTGCATCAAAACCCGATGAAGCCGGTGCATTTTCAAAAATTTTGCCTATGTTTTTTCTAATAGAAGACGTTAGGTCTTATATTCACTACAAGATCGCAGAGATAGGTGATCTAGAAATGGATGAAGCTTTTAAGAAGCTATGTGATGTCGAAGGAAAACTAAAAGAAGAACACAAACACTTGGAGGTCAAAGGGTTAACTAATGCCCTACATTTCCCAAGGGAATTCAAGACAGAATGGATTAGGTTAGTCTTGAGTAGGATGCATGACAACAAACTATGGCTAGACCAACCCAAGCAAATAACAAAGGATGTTCTTCATGTTGTCACTAGTTATCTGATAACCAACAATCCTAGGGCACACAAACATCCATCCATGAAAGAAGTTACAAAACTCATCAATGCAGAAGGAGACAACAAAGGTCTCAAAGTAAACACAATCACCGACAAAGAGTTAAAATTTGGTGCATGTGTTATTGGGTATAAAATATTTTAGGCTAGTAGACTGAAAAGCATTTCTACAACAGCAATAAGCACAGCTTACAATATTGTAATGAAAGGAATTTAGATGGATCTGTGTGAGATCCTATTGAAACAACTTAATGAGAATATTATCAAAATTAGGTCTACAAAGAGCAACACATGTAAGTTTGGATCACTTATCATGTGTACATTTTTCTATTTTCAAGAGTACTTTCCTTCAGTAGGAAAATTTGTATGGGACACAACCAAATCGGTAACCCAACAGATTGGTGAACTGATAAAGTCACTACGAGACAACTTTGAGTCTGTCATGTTTGCATACTTCCTTGAGTTCAAGGAGAAGATGATGGAAAGAACTAGGATTCCTAAACAACTAGTTGAAAAACACAAATATGAAATATGTTTTATAGCAGACATAGACTACACACATATCAAACCAGTTGTACCAAGAACAGCTTGGTTAGCACCATTAGACTATGAGATCAATATTGATCAAGCTACATGTGCAATTGAGGCACTGATCAATGAGCCCATTGATAAGAAACAACCAAGGTTTGGAACATATGAAGAGGCCAAATATAAAATAAAAATAGGCCTAGAAGTCAAGAAGACTATAAACAAAAAGGATAAAATGGTTAAGAATCTCAAGAAGATTCTATCGGTTACAGAAGAGGAAGAGCAGGATCAACAAGAGGACACCGATGAACAGGGCACCATGGGTGAGGAACAAGAAGAAAAGAAATCATATACAGAGGCTACTGAATCTGATACACCTCCATCTCCACCTCCTACAAAGAAGCAAAGGACAAGAAGTCAAACTGCTACAACTGATACCACACCTCTTGTAATACCCACCTCTTAGTTTGCTTTTCAATTTTTGGATGCCGAACTCTTTTAGACATTTTGATGTATGTGTGGTTATTTCAGTTGATCTTGAGGTTGTGTTGGTAAACAGATTTTGTCCTTTCTTGTTGATTATAGAAATGACTCTCTAATGCCCCGATTGTGAACACAATCTGAATACAACAGTTGAAAATCCCTTCAAGACTACTGGCTTTTCTCTAAATTGGTAGGTACAGCTCCCTAAAATAGATATGCAATGAATGATGTTTTGATTTTAAACTAATAAGGGGGTATGCTCTTAACCCGAGAGCAGAAGAGGCTAAACTGAATCAAGCATAAACAGGACTTAATCCAGGCAAGGAGAGATTTCATCTACAGACCAAGATGCAGAAATCACAAATCTTATGAACTCATACACTCAGCATTGACTAATTTACGACTATTTCTCAATAAGATAGAGATGAAATACTAAAGATTTATATTTAATCTTTCTTTAAATATCCCACAGCACATCCTACTGAGGTTTATTCCCATCTATGCAACAAAATAAAGAAACATCCTTTTCTTCTTACTGTAACTTAGATTTAAAGAAAGAACCTTCTAACTACAATTCTAAACTAATGGAACATAAAATCTTTGACATAAAACACCTTCAATTGTCTCTGCAACATCAAGTATCCCACACCAAAAATTTGCCAACCTTTTATTAATCTTTCAACTTCATACATATAGAGCCAGGGGATGACCATTACAAAGGGAGTTTAATCGATTCATCTCCCTCTAAATGATAGATGGAAAGAAACCACTTCTGTCGCTAACTAATTACAAGGGAAAAGAAACGGAAAAGAAAAGGGGAAGTTAAATCATTTGGCCTCCTTTCCTTTTTCCATCTTTGTCTGATAAGCTTTGGCAGCAACCACTATTGGAACTAACTCTTCATGTCTGGGCACGTAGACATTGGTATATCTTAAGAGCCATTGGGCGTGATCTTTAGCCACCTTCTTTGTCACATTTAACTGCTTCGACAGCTCTTCCATGGCCACGTGTATGTGTCCGCTCAGCTTTTGTAGTTTTGTAGCTCTATTCGTGCCACTTGCAGACACATCGATCAAACTGTCTAAGTACTTAGAAAATTCTCTTTCATTACATTGACATCAATTAACACCTTCTGCTAGCCGCTCGTTTGGGAGTTTGTATGGAGTTCCCTTATTAGCTCAAATCCCCTATTCTGGACTTCACTTATTTTTTTCCCTGTTTCACTAAGTCCTTTTTCTATGGATAGTATCATTTCAGACCTAAATAATATACTTTTAAGCCATTCTGCTATAGGCTCACTTCCTGTTGATAGAACTTTCACCTCTATGGCTTCTTTCCCTTTCATTTGTAGGATCATCTTCAAGAGGGCACCGCATTCGTCACTCTTCGCTCTTTCTCCTGCCAGAGCATTACTGTTTGTCAGAATGTTTTCTTTTTCTTTCTCCAACCTTAGAATATTGCTCCCAATCTATTCTATAATAGTAATCCCATCTTCTCTGACCTTTTCAATCCACTCTTCACTTATCTTGATGAAGTGCCTGTCTTCCTGGAGTTGGGAAATGAGAGCTTGCACTTCAGCGGCCATGGGGTTCTTTGTCACTGTCACTCCAGAGATGGTTGCTAGAGGAGACACCAATTTTCAGATGAATTGATTCAATTCTTCAATCTCTGCCTTCATTCTTACATTGGAAGACTTCAGGCTCTCTAATTGTTCTTCAATGACTTCGTTGGTTGACTTCCACAGACCAACCTTGGTATCATGCCTCACTTCACCGAGGTCTATTGAATGCAGTGTAAAATCATTAATAGCCATATCCTCCAATCTGCCCTCTTTGTTGGGCTTCGCTATCTCCATGGTCAAGTGACCTGTGGCTGGATCATGGCCTAATATTGACAGCGACTTCTGCTTCTTGGCTTGAGCCAGTGCTGATTCAAACTGTACCGCAAGGGAAATAGTATCTTTTGCTGGAGTACTCTCATCTTTCCTTCATTTCTTCCTCTCCAGGGTGTCCTCCAGCCATGACTTAGTGCTTATTACTTGGGATGCAGCCCCCAGTGAATCGATGCTAAACATCTTCCTTTTAATTGGGGTGGCTGCTACTGTAGGTGTAGCAAAAGGATTTTTTGGGACTTGAGAGACCAACTTCGGAGAGGCTTGGCTTATCTCGGCGGTCTTCTTAGCTACTCTATCTGATTCTAAAGACTCACTACTACTACTCTCCCCATCTCCCAAATCCGCAATTTGCACTGGAGAGCTATCCACGGGTAGCAACGTTATACTCACAGGAGTGCTAGGAATAGGATGAGGCAAAGGCACTGGGGTAACATGGGGAGATGGAACCGGAGTGGTGTGAGGAGTAACTGCACTATCTTTTGGTTCTTCTACCTTCTTCTCCTCTTCTTTCTTCTCTTCCATTTGATTTCCAATCACTGGTCGGGAGCCATCGTGACAGGTCTTATCCAATGGAATGCTCTTGTCTAGCGGTTGGTCACCTCCCCCCGCAGGCTGAGCGGGTCCTTGAGAAATTTTTGGCATCACACTTGTAGTGGTACCCTGAGTGGAGGAGGA
>MU225716.1:1312838-1326196 GCA_018584345.1 Thuja plicata
TTTATTTTTAGAAATTATATTTTTTCAAAAAAAAAGATTTTTTTTTTGAATTCGCATGGAGTGGTATTCTATTTTTAGAAATTATATTTTTTCAAAAAAAAAAAACTGATTTTTTTTTTGAATTCGCATGGAGTGGTATTCTATTTTTAGAAATAATGTTTTTTCAAAAAACAAAAAAAAAGAAATTTTTTAGAATTTGCATTTTCTTGAGAAAATTGAATTATATTATTATTAGTAATTTTATCAGATAAACTAATTTGCATAGTGTTACTATAAATGAGTTTATCACTGAATATTATTGTCTTTCTAAAATCGTACTCATTATGCAATGATGTGTCTTCTGAGTGACTGATTGAAAAGATTGTGTGCTTCTTTCCCTTTTTGCGATACTGTTATGTGTCGATTGTCTATTGGGATTAGTTGGCTATCAGGAGGTAAAACCAAAGGTTTTGGGTTTTCTATTTCTATGATGTTGTGGGTTTCAATGCATGTGCATGTTGTCATCGATTTTGGGTCTCGATCTTATTACCCAACCTGATTTGTCTCAACTACTCTTATGTGATCATGTGGTAGTGCTTTATGTGGTATTGGTTAATTGAGAACCAATAGTTCTTGTATGGGAAAGAATCGAGTTTGAAAGTTATGATCTTGTTTTGATATTGATTAGATTCTTTGATGGTGTATCCCTATACAAGCAGGAATCAGTGATGAGGTTTGTGATATATCTTTATGATACTCTTTTGTGAACCTAGGGTAGGTTACCTAGTTGTATAGTAGGAGGTGGCTTGCAATAAGTACTGGAGCCCACAAGTGGCTGCTAGGATTTGATTATTGTAAGTTTTGGTAACAAGTGATAACATAATGAATTAATTAGGATGCACTAGATTAAACTAATAAAGATTAATGTCTCAGCCATGCTTGAGTGCTAGTATAGGCTAAGATGGAGGATGAGATGATGCTTGCCCCCTTTCGAGGTGCGGGTTCGGGCATAGTTAACGGTCTTGTCAGTTTGAGAGATCATTGATGTCGTGTATAGTCACTTGGGTGTCGAAATCTATTAAGGGATTGCTAGGACTTAACTCAAGGATGCGATGTACATGATGACACCTTCCTATATACAGCTTAGGTTATCCTACATGTGTCAGTACCTCTGGTGTTGTTTAGTATTCTTTGTTATGGTTTAGAGTGCTTCTAGGGGCTTCCTTTGCATTTGAGTATGAGGTCATGTGTACCTTTTTTGCATTCTTGTTGTATACCCCGTGTGATGGGCCTGTTACTATCTCCTCAGCATGGTGGGAGTGGACCTTTAGTTCCACATGGTAGGGTGGTAGTGATTCTTATTACCATTGAGATTCCGACAGATTCTTCTTCATGCTTGGATGTTCCTTGCTGTAATTTCATCTTCCTAATCTTTGGGGACTTGTTCAGTTACTTGAGTTGTCTATTGTACCATATGTAGATATTGGTTATAATCCTTTGGAGGATGCATTGTATTGGTTATTATGTATTATTACATACCCTGCGACTTGTGCAGTGGATGTTGATTAGGTAGTATACCTTTTGGTATCAGTTGTTTATGTAATCATTTATTATGAGATGTATGTTATTGGATTCAGATTATGTAACCTTTATGTCAGTTTTTTATATTTGTTAATCGTAGATTATTATGTTTAAGTAATTCTATGTCAAGGAACCCTCAAGAAATGTTATCTATGTATGAGTTATATTTCATGTATGTCATGTACTTCATTGTATTGCTTCTGCATTGTTATCATTATTGTTTGTAAACATTTAAGAAAAAAAATATTTCGTTAACTTAGTGTCATGTTTAGGTTAAGTTCTCCTGGGTTCCCTGGCAGGGCATTACACCTCTTAATAAAGGTCAAGTAAGGACCTATATGAGGAAGCAGCCAGCAAAAAGAACAAGATAGCAAACTATCAAAACCACACCACCAAAGAAGAGGAAAAGGTTGGTTAGGACAAAGGCTGACTTGGATGACACTAAAGATGATGAGCCTGATATAGTGAAGAAGAAATTCAGAAATCAAATGGTAGATGAAGTTGCTGAATCCATTGCTACTCATGGCACAATGACTGATAAAAAGATCAGACAATGGGATACACTAAATCCAGAGGATCATAATAAAATACAAGAGGCAATCATAAAATCAATGATCAAGAACAAGTATGCCCCTGCAGAATTTGAAAATAAAATACCTAAGGAGCTAAGTAAAAGGGTATACCAACAGTGGTCATATGCCTTACAAACAAAGAGAGAATAAAGAGAAGGGATACTTGTGAGACTGATGCCCCCTGAATCCAAAGTTGAAGAGATAAAAGAAGTACAAAAGAAACACTCAAGTAAATTTGTAGCCAAAATAAGTGCTTACAAAGTACTGGAGAACAAGTTTATAGAACTGGATTCAATAACTGAAACTAAATGGAGACAACTCCTGGATCTACCAGCAGAGTCAACAAGTGATGATAAACAATTACTTCTCACTAACACACCTCACAGAGAGGGGGAGACAGATAATGCAAGTCCTCAACATATTGCTCTAGACAATCAAGAAAGTGATGATGAGCCTATTAACTTAGATACAGGCATGGATGATAATATCCAAGATATAACTCACTATGATTCTGATAATGATCCAAAGAAGAAAGATGATGTAATATTCATCACACTTAAGGATCAACAAAGCCATCAAGTACTGAAGACATCAGATGGTAAGATAATTGACATTGCTAATGAACAAGTGCAGGACACTTAAATCATGCACTCAAAAGTGCAATACCCTACAGAAGCTATACAAAAAGATGAGGATGTCACTACTAACAAGGCACTAATCGACGAGCAGGACACCAATACTAACAAAGCCCAAGCCACAACTCAAAGTAACATGCTTGTCCTAATGAAGGAAATAAACATACTAGAGGGCAATGAGGGATCAAATGAAAAGGAAACAAGCACACCCGAGGACAAGGGTGATGGAGAAGGAAAAGAAACAACCGATACAACTACAGAGCAAGATACAACCAAAGATCATAAAAATACTTCTACTGATCAGAATAAGGAAGAAACTCAAAAGGAAACAGGGGACAAGCCTTCAGAAAAAGGTGAAGAAGGAAAGAAGAATGAGATGGAAAAGAAATTAGGAGCACATTCTGCAGAAACACCCAAGGTTAATGAAGAGACATCTTCACATAACTAACACATGCAAATAGAGCAGAAGACACAAGATGAATCATCTACAAAACCTTCAAGTAATTTAGAGTGCAAAAATGAACTAGCTATGGTAGTTCATACATCTGCATCCCCTCAAATCTCAAAGAAGAAGAAATGAAAGAATAAAAATCCAGTAACTCTAGATGAAATTATTGAGATTCCAGTGATCCAAGAACATTGGATCTGATAGCTTTGACAAAATATGCAAAGATCTGTGAAAGAAAATCCATTCAAGACAAGCTGAAGAGAATAGCAAAAGAGGCCAAGGTACTGGAAGTAGCAAGAAATATACTTCAACAAATTGTACCAAACATAGATATTGATCAAAAAGCTCCAATTATTGATCAACTGGTCATACTCACAGATGCAATAACATCTCAGAATATTGATACTGAGAAGACTATGGAAGAGAGACTTGAACAAAAGTATGAATTCAAGCTTGCAGAGATAATAAGCCAGGAAGTGGCACTGAAAAAGGTCAAGCTATCTAAATTGGTAAGTACAATTAACCCAATTTTACCAGAAGTTGTTACCTTAATCAAGAAATTGTGCACTTTAGATCAACTCGCTAAGGAGTATACCGACAAGATAGCAAAAATAGATGTTTGATCTTTAGTCCAGTGCACAAAATCTAGCCAACACAGAAGAAGCACTTAAATTGTACAATCAATAAATCATACAGGCTAGGAAACATAGATAGGACATCCAGTTTGTAGAGATGAAGTACAGAGATGAGATAAATGAGCTCCAAGTTAAGCTCTTGCCAACACTTACACTCCTGCAACAAAATATGACACAGACAAATACTCTAATTGCCACCCTTGAAATGTCTTTCATATACAACATTTATGATATGCACGCAAGACTAGAGCTACAACACAAGGCACTAGAATAGTTGAAAGAACAATGGGAGAAACTACTGGAAGATATCAAAATTACCCATTCTAATGTATTTGACACATTGTAAGTTACACATTTTTGTCACAATTTTGGCATATTGTAAGTTGTACATTTTTGTCATCAATATCAAATAAAGGGGGAATTTGATATGTACATCACCTCAGTTAAAAGGAGGAAAATATATGTATAGTGAAAGAAAGGGGAAAATAATGTACATACAGAAATCAAATAGTATACATGTACATATACATACACTATATCGATGCACACAGTAAGGGGGAGTCATATTATGACAAGGATATAAACATGGTGTAATAATTTTAGTATTATGCACATATCAGTTTTTGATACTAATGTCAAAGGGGGAGATTGAAGGCATTATATTTTTCCATTAGTATTCTTAGAGAAAAACATGATCTGCACCATCGATTTACTCTACACTGACAGACAAGGCACAGCACTATCCAACGCCAAGGTTACCTGACAAACACTATTAAGTGTTACCCGATGACAAAAAGGTAAAAGATACCTGATGAGTAACTACAGTGCTACCCAACAGAACAACAAAGAAAGGAACCCAAAAGATATAGGGAACCCAATGAACAATTTAGTCAAGGAACGCCTACAGACTGCAAGTTCAAACCGACGACCAAGAACCGACAGTCAGTTACATTCCGCAAAAAGTGGATCTGACTTTCCATGTCAGATAAATCACTAAAGTTGTATTTATAACTTCTTAATTTGCTTTTAAATCCATTATGTGCAGAGGAAGCAATGTAATTGTTATTATTTTAATTAGTTTTACTATTTTAAAACATGCAAACTAAAGATCAAGGTCAAGTTGTAAACCTTGGATCTAAGAGTTAACATTATAAAATGTGAATTCCAAGATAGATAGAATGCTTGTATAAATAGGTGCTCAATCCATTGAGAATAGAAGTTGTGCAATGAAGATAGTAGCCATGAAGAGAAACTAAAGACCAGACAGAGAATTCATGCAGAAGAACACAAACAGAACCAAATTAGTTTTCAAGAACATAACAAAGGTTACCGACAAGCAGAGAAAAGGTATTCATCAATCACTTGAGGTGATATTATTATTGTAAAAGCTTTAATGGATCTGTAAATCAGCAATAGTAGATTGCATACAATCAGGTCAACATTTGTACTCATTCTAACAAGTGTAGTACACTAATGAAATCCTTTCAAGAAAGGTGGGCTAAACTGTCCTATTATAAATCTCATAACTAAGTGCACACTTAAATAGGTGTTGCAAAAGCTCCTAACAGAGTATATCTTAATAGGTCTCCACCTCAATACTCTTAACAGGGTAGATCATCAGAAGTGATCAAATTGTAAGCCTTAACCGGCTCCCTTCCATTCTGCAGATAGTGAAGTTTTGTGGGTGCCATCCCCACCGCAATTTTTACTTCCTAACAGGAGTTTTCTACGATACCATATCATGTGTTATGTGTTTGTCAATTTCATGAATGTTTCTATGAATAATTGAAAACTATTAAAGATTGTGAAACAAACAATATATACATAAGAAAGAATAACAATAATGGTTGGTAAATCCGAATTGAATGATCACTAATGATGAATTGAGTTAGGTGCTAAAAGTTTTAGAGGTATTATTGGTATATGCTTTAGGGTACATAGAGTTGAGGATATTTCCTCTCTCTCTCTCTCTCTCTCTCTCTCTCAAGTTAGAGTTGAATAGCATAACACAATTTTCTAGGATTCAATTCTTCTCTCTCTCTTTCAATGAATCACGTAGCACTACATAGCTAGCATGCTCATGTGGTTTCATGGTCTATCTCTCTTTTCTCTCATGGTTTTTCCAGTAGGCTAGATCATGGAGTTGGCATCATCTTTGTCGTCACTCTCTCCCTTTTCCTTGTGATTGCTTATGTTATTGTAATAACTTCCTGAATATGATATTATTGGGTGGGATATGTTCGATCGAGGTCTCTTAACTAATTGATTTGGGGTCTTTTGGTGCTAATCCTATTTTTCTTTCTTATGTGTTTCTTTTTTCTTTGTTTTTTTTTGTATCCTTATGCATAGATGTTGAATTGAGGTCCTTAAGCTTAGTGATGTTTCATCTCTCTTCTTCATCATGATCACTGTCTCTCGTCTCTTTCTCTTTCTTCTCTTCCTTTACCGTGAGTATGAACCTGCCTCATACTCCCACTAAAGTGGGGGATAAATGTATCATCCTAAAATTAAGTGCTTGATTTGTTCTCAATTTAGGTTCATTTTTGGCCCACTTTAGTGTGATTCCTTTTATTGGGCTTTATATAACACTTAAATGTACACTTTATTAACATATGGGTCCTTGTTTCTTCCCTAATCTTCCCTAATTTGTGCAAAATAGAGGTAGGATCTTAATTCTAATCATCCTTACCTATTTTCATCCAATTTAAAAATTCCCCTTCCTTTTATGATCTTGGAATTTATTCCCGATATCAGAATCAACTGACCTTCCAGATCCTACAAACATTATAGGTCATGCCCTCCAATCACAAGAAAGAAAATTTTTGGAGGGGTGCAGTCAAAGTTTAATTTTACCCTGGGGTTTTTTATCCAAAATTGGGCCCTGGGTCCTATCTGGCACATTCATCAGGGTTCCGCATCAATGGTTGACCTGTGTAATTTTGTTTCTGGATGCACTATAAAGAATCCCTCTTCCATAATTTTAGGGAGACATATCATCATTATGAGCATGAAACCATCATTGTCAAGCAACCATTGAGAAATTAATCAATAAAATTATTGATCATCCAAGTGCAATTTCAAGTGGCATTCTAGCATTCAAGTCTTCAAGTATTCAAGATGTCTTTCATAGATCAAACTTATTTCCCCATTAAGGCCAAGAAAGGGAGTTTCTTAGAAGGGCATTGGAATCATTTCTTCATTCCTCAACATTCATTGGTGATTTACAAAACATCTTCATAAGGTTTTATCTTTCATAATTTCCTTTTGGTTTTTATGTGGATTCAAAGCTATTACATACACATTATTGATCACATTAAAAGAGGTAAGAGTATCTACATTGCATGATACACTTCATTTTAGATCTAATTTCCATTACATGTTAGCATTCCTTAGTTCATTTCAATTAAAGGCTAATTCCTAAAGTGGGGCTTGACCTAGGAAAGCCCCCCTTCCACAAGCAATTTCCCTTTTTATGTGTGTAGGAACAGGTTTCGGGATCTGTGGAATTGGATTCGGGCATTTTTGGGGTTATCTCAGATATCAAAATTGAAAAGTACACAAAGACAAATAGAGGGGCGTAGTCAAATATTGACTTGTACCTTAAAATTGAATTGTTCCTGAAGGCCTCAGATTTTCACAGTTAGAAGTTACAGGTGCCAAGGTCCCAAATCCAGAATGGTTTCAATCTGCGACATCTTTGTGACTAGAAATTGCAGTTTCAAGGTATATAACCTCCTAATTCATTTCCAAGTGCATAAATCCTTCTCCAATCTTGCATTTTCTTTTAGATCTATCATTGCATCAGCCATTTTTAGTCATTTTCTAAATCAATAGTCAATCACATAATCAATATCCTTCAAAAGGAATACCAAATTCCCCTTTTGTTGAAGTTATGCATTAGCACCCTTCATCCACTTGGTTTTTATAATCAAACTTGAACTTAAGGGTTGGATTTGTATTCCTAATGTATACCATAGGATCTTGGTGAGTGATCTCTATTTGTAGCATTGCTCACCATTTTCTATTATACAATATCAAACATGACATGGCTAGTATTTAGAGGTTTAGGAACTCAGATAGCTTTGCAACCCATCTTGTTTACCTCCCAAACTTGATGATGCTTCCACTCCCTTCTCAAAGGACAAAGGATCTTACATCCATTTGAAAACTAAAATGTGTAGTTAGCTAACATCTTATAAACTTATATCATAAGCATAAACATGTTCATAATTATAAAATACACACTTATCAAAATATATGTGACTCCATTGGAACCCAAAATTACCTATTTTTTGTGGAAACTCCTACTGCATAAGCTATCCTTTAAGAAGCCTGGAGGATATCCTAATCTATGTATAGTCTATAGACACCCAGAATCAGTAGTGTGTGTATTTTTTGAATGTTTATTTGCTTCTAAAGTTTGGAAAATGTTTGGCGTTACCTTCAATGTCCATTTCAAAGTTTTAAATATAATCTTAAGACATATTAGCAGCAATGAATATTGTAACACTTTTTGGTCCATCCTTTCTTCTGTTATATTGTGGATTATTTGGAAGGCTTATAATAATGATGTTCTTGTGTGAAAGGACAAGAACCTAACTAAGTCTCTTTGGAGACTCATTTATCTTGATTTTTCCATGCAGGTTACCACTATGATCAAACTGAAGAAGAGCAAATTCCAACGAATCCTGAAAGATGGAAAGATGATAATTGATAAAAAAAAAATACATAGAACATGGATACACCACTATGAAGGCTAAGGGTGAATTTGAGGCCACTCTTGCTGAATTCATACAATAGTGGAAGTGGAAGCCTGATGTTGAGGAACCAAAGAAAGCAAAGGATCTAAGCTACAGATCTCATAAAATCATCAATTACAATGTTGTGTTCCCAGATTCTAATGATACTGAAATAGACCAGGAGGCACCAACTGATTGATTAGTTTGTTTTAGTGGTTTAGTGTTTTAGTTTTAAGTGTTGTGTCTTCTCACTTATACTGCAATGTGGCAGTAATTTGTACTAGTTGGTTTTTTGATCTGGTTGAAGTTGGACAGTGAAACTCTCAAGCTCTCTGATATTTTTTTGATTCTATAGTTTTGATGTAAAACTCTTTCGTTACTAATTGATATGAAATAGAAAAAAACATATGTGATTCCTCAATCTTGTTCATCTGACCAATATTATTTTGATCATTCCATGTTAATGCAATATATCATAATTGAACCACTTGTTCATCATTGAAAATTCAAATCATTAAAATCATTTTATTAGTACTAATTATGCATCTGATAAAGAAAAATAACATAGAAAGATAATATAGCAAAAGTGGGGTGTTATAATTTTTCCATAAAATTTGAAAGAGGAATGCCAAACAATCTCAAAGTGTGAGAGATAACTTTGCATATTTTTATTTTAACCAGGAAACTATATATGAACTAAGAGGATGATGTGGCGTGGTCTTGCTTAAATTCCTTAAGTTATAATGTTATAAATCTTTGGTCAAGTGAATTCAAGTGGTATTGTTCCTTCATACTTATACATGCATGTGGAAAATAACAAAAATAGTGTAAAGGATAAGTCATTAGGATGATACTTATATAGATGTGTTTTTTATTAAGTGAAAATGGGTTTTGAAGGGGACCTGAAACCCTTTATGACATTAAGGAGAAAGATAGATCATCAAATCATAACAAAGGAGGAACAAAAAAAAAGGACAAAACAACTAGAAACCAGAAACAAAATCCAACAAAGGACATCAACCATTACAATGCCAATAGATAGAAACATAAAGGGATAACAGAACCCACCGACAGAGATAGAGTTAAGTGAAATTCTTTACAAGTTCTGTCACTTCCATCTCAAGATGGCTCATGGTATCAGCATATTTCTTTTGTCCCTCTATATCCTTGTTATTATTTTGTACCATCTTCTTCATGTTGGCACTGGTTCTCTTCCCAGGCCCATTAGGAACATCAACACGACTGGTGTCCTTATCATCAGTAGCATGCACAATGGATTTATCCTTTCTTGTGTTCTCCAGCTTGGCAATAAGGATCCTAAGGTGTTACGAACAAGCCTTGAGAATCTTAAAACTCTTCTCATTGGTATTCTTAAGAGTATACTCCAAAAAGAAACTCTTTTTTCAAAAATAGAAAACCTATCATCCACCTTCTTAAACCTAGAAGTGTAGGCTTCGATCATGGCTTCAGTATCATTAACATCCTTAGTGAGATATCTAATCTCTTTAGGGAATGGGCTATCCTTACCAGCACAAATAGCCTCCAAAAATTCTAATTTGCTGGTGAAGGCCCTCTACTTTATCTTCATTTCTTTCACCTCATGGAAAACCCATTTAACAATCCTATAATAATCCATTGCCCCTTCCTTAGCATTCTACAGTATATTAATGTCAGGCTCCTTTCTACAATTATCAAATTCAAAAAAGGTAGATTCCTCCCTTCTGGTACCTATATATGCATTAACAAGATCACACTAAGGAGGAGAGCCACATGTCATCACATTCTTCTAAACCCTATCCTCTTTCACATTATTCTTCAACACATTCTTAGGTGTAGTGTTGGGCGGAAGAGGTGGGGAAAGGATAGCGAAGTCCACAAGAATCAAATGCACTGTGATAATAGGGACATAGGGAGCTGAATTCTTAGGTTTATTTTAGGAAGACCTTACATTTTCCTCAAGGTCAGTGTCTATATCCTCACTACCATGGAATCCTTCCTCAACCCAACTCTTCTCCTTGATTTTCTTCTTACTCCTTCCTTTCGACCTCTTCCCCTTCTTAATATTACCAAACCTAGAGGCTGCATTTTTACCCTTTTCCTTTCTAACACATTTCTCCTAGGTATCAGAATCAATGTCTTCCTCCAACTCGGTATCAAACTCTCCATCCTCCTTGAAATCATCAAATTCATGAAAATACTCATACAAGGTTAAATGCTCAGAAATAGATTGCTCAATAGAATTATCTCTGAAATGATAAATAATTAATACCATAAGCCCTTCATTAATGGATGGATTTCTATCTAGATTGACCCTGGCACTCTTAATATTTGAGTTCATAAAATAAAAGAGACAGTAGGCCAAAGATATCTTCTAATTATGTTGGAAGTAGTTCAACAAAATGAAGTGATAGCCATTAGTGTGAGATAATCTCTCATCCAATGTAATTAATAGCATGATGGCTAAGAGCACCAACCTCCAAATCTTCTTGATAGCCTTGGGGGAGTAGTAGGTTTTATCAATTTTGACCAGTTTGTCCCTCTTTTTGATCTTTTGGAAACTTCATAATGGCATCATCAGTAAGTTTTTGATCTTTGTAGAAATTCTTCCCCATAGTGGGTATACCAGTAACTTCCACAATCAGACCTTCATTAATTTTGACCTTTGTCCCACCAATAGTCATTTTCCCCTCAGTACAATCCTTCTTAAACATTTTGGTGATTGAAGGGTTTCGACCATGCAGACGTTCCATGTAATTTTTCACCATACCCGTCTTTAAGATCTCTCAAGCTCTGGTTTTTTTGCTTCCAATCCTCACATGATAAGAGATCCCTCATCTTTCTATTGCCCCCATAGCACCTATAGCACAACCACTAAGAACAATTTACAGAGAAACCAGAGGAAGACTGAAGGCTTGATACATAATGAAAATTTTATAGAAAGTGATCCAATAAAGGGTAAAGAACACCCAGAAAGTGTGCAAAGTCACTTCATAATTACGACCAAAAATGTTAGTCGGACAACCATCTGATGACATATAACTGATTGAGTGTTTGATAATGTTAAGTTGAAGATAATGCAAGACATTAAATCAGTTAATGGTTTGTATTGTCATTGATGTCAACTTGATATCATATGTATGGTCATGTATGCAATGCCAAAGACTTCAGAGAATCAATGGAACAAAGATTATGCTTTTAGCAATGCATAAAAGTCAAGTATTCACTAAGTGACAGAAGACACTGACAGAATGCACACCATTGGTAAAGGCAAAGAACTAAAGTCACAGTGATACCTGACGAGCAGAAGAGAGTGTTTCCCAACAAAGCAAAATCATAGGATGCCTGACGAGCTGAGAACAGAGTTACCCGATGAGTAAAATCCAATGATGCTTGACGGATGGAGAACCCAAAGCTGACCGAAGTCATACCGATGGAACTAGTAGTTGTCACTGATGACTAAATGCAAAGTTGACTGATAGAATAGAGAGTTAAGAAAATGACAAAATATCTAGCTGGCAAGAGCTAAAGATAGACTTAACTGATTGTTTTCATTGTTTTATTCGACAAAAGTTAAGTAGTTGATTTAAAGAATATTTTTATAGTTGGCATAAAGATAACTATGAGATAAATCAGGAGTTATGCTTTAAATCAGATTGGCTGGATTGTTTTTCACGCCAAGAATCAAGAATCAAGAATCAAGAAACGGTGAATATTATGTCGATATAAGAGACAAGCATAATTCATTCCAACATCACATGGACGGGGGTGAATAGAAAGAGGATGCTAAAGAGAAACTGATGAAGGATAACTTCATATAGTCTTGATCAACCAAGCTGAAGGAGAGCTAAAGAATTCTACAAACACCGACAAACAGTGAAGCACAGCATCATAGAGTAGAAAGTGTGGAGCGCAAAGAATTGAATTGATACATTGATCAGAGAGGTAATGTACTTAAATAGATATAAAAATCTATAAGTCAAGTTGCATTATAAATAGGTCATTGTGTTTCAGTTTAACCATTGAAGCATCAAGTCTCTTAATAGAGCAGGACTTAACAGTTTTCTATATATTGAGGTACATCCCAAGGAGTGCCAAAAAGGTTGATTCATGAAAGTAGCATTGGACTTTCCCAATACCTATTGATAGTCTAAGAAGAAGGCTGATTCAAGGATGGTAGCAATATTTTCCTAAAGCCTATTGATAGTCTAAGAAGAAGGTTGATTCAACGATGGTAGAAAATAGATGCCAGATACTAAGTGACAACCTCTATGTATAAAATCCTCTAACAAGGTCACACCTAATAGTGTGTTTGTAACCTTTAATAGGGTTGGCTCCTAACAGGGCTCACTTTAGAAGAGTGAAAATTTGGGGTACCGGTCCCAGTGGTTTTTCCCTTAACAGGGTTTTCACGTTAAAATCCATGTGTTATGTGTGTATGGCTTATTACTTTACTATTTTACATTTCACATATGCATTTCTAGATTTATTGGTATACTCTGCATATTTACTAAGTGTTGGTAAATAAGTTTTACTGCTTATCGGTAATCAAGGAGAATAAGGTCAGAAAAGGAAAACCAACAAATAGTTAATTATTATAAAGTATTTCATGGCATGCATCTTGTAAGGGACATAATAATTTGAGGTTTATTTGATTGGTGGTTAGAATAAAGAAATTTTTTTGAAGCCACTGATTCACCCCCCCCCCCCTGTCCCCCTCTCAGTTATAACTAAAAATTGGTATCAGAGCTTGTGTGCTTAGAAGGAAGGTT
>MU225716.1:1345063-1363664 GCA_018584345.1 Thuja plicata
ACTGGCCCCTAGCAATCCCAGGCTTTTCAGTATACCTCTATTTTTGCTTTTTCATGTCAATTTTGGTAGACATGGTGCTGAATAAGCCGAAGGCTTGCATGAATGAATTTCTATTCAAAATTAAAAGGGCAGTGCCGTCATCCCTTCTGATTGTTTTAGACAAAGCATCATAGTGATTGGCTAGGTCTAAGAATAAGTCTACATCTAGAAAGACATCAGGAACAAGCAACTTGGCTAAACCACAGGTCCAAGGGTTTGATACTGGGATGGGCTTATCAGAATTCTTATAAAAATAATTGAAGAGGGAAAAACCTGTTTTCCCTGGAGTCACAGCATCTCGAATGTCTTTATACTCATCAATGAGGACATTAGCATTAGCCTTCTTATTCTGTGTTGAACCAGGCAGGAGATGGAGGAATTCATCAGAAAAACTCGCCTTTCCCTTTTTCTCTTCCTCACTTCCTCCACTTGTCAAAGCAACACTAATAGCCCCACTCATACTTGCAATGCCTTGAATCTCTTACTCCTTAATGATATTGAAACAAATCTATCTCAGAGATTAGCTAACCATCTTGTGCACAATTTTCTAAAACTTAGAACCTTTTGATCAACGCTAAAACACTGCAAACTGAGCAAAATATCTCTTCTCTCTGAAAACTTAACAACTTGGGCTCTGAAAACTGAAAGCACGGTGAATGAAAATGAATGCACCATCAACTCCTTATATCCATCATTCAAAGTACACAGCTCATAATTAGAAAACATCAGTTCTGTCTTAAATTCGACATACTGTGAACTTGAATAAAAACCTAGCCGTAGTTCCATGAGCTTGACAGAAAATCAAATTTTTAAAAGTGAATCCTCAGAAAAATCTTACAACATTCAAAAGATCTGATATGTCACACTGTGATTCACTAACTGTCTTACATCTCAGCTACTCTTTTTGCACAGCGATCAAAGTACAAGCCTATGATTAGTTACCGAATGATTCATGCTGTCACATCAAAAACTGTCGCCATTTTTTAAATTTTGGGATCAAGCGACTGTACGACTGCACATAATCTCTTTGTCATAGGCCTCTATCACTAACCCATGGTTTATCTTGAGACATGGCGACAATATACTTTGTTTCCTGTAGCTAACCCAAGTTACCATCCGGCGATCACGCGACCCTACAAAAATCATAGTCGCACATAGTTATCCTTAAATCTTTATTTTTTCTGAGATCTTGCGAATAAACATTACTTTTAACCCTTTATGATTATCTTCTTGTCGCCAAATGTTTTCATTTCATTTCAAGACTATGCGACAACACCTAGTCGCCCGATCGTGGAATCTAAAACCTGAGTACTTAATTCCAACATGACAAGTTATACGTGCCCTTTTTTTGATCTGATGACTTCGCGGCATACCTTAATCGCCAAGTCTCGAGGACTTTTCCCTTTAGGCACTTTTGTTCTTAGACTTCGCGACCGCCGTTAGATCCCTTGATCTCTTTATCCTACGGCCGTCGCTTAATCGCCAAATGATCTTGCATACCTTTAAATCTTTCTCAGACATCGCGACAAAAGAAAAAGCACCTAGTCTCATGGTCGCTAAGTCCATTTTCTCCTTCTGGCGATCATGCGATAAACCTTTCAATAACCATTCGCCTTATGACACATGTCTCAAAATCATTTGTTGACTTACTGCACAATGGGAAACTGAGTCATCATTCTGTTTCTGGCGACAACCCGACTATGCTTTACTCTAAACCACAGACGGTCAGTCACGAAGTCTCGGTCAAAATCTCTTAACCGTCGTTACATCTCGAGACTAAATGACTGAAGGCTTTGCCTAATTTTTAACTTAAATCCTCTTAGCGATAATGCGACATAAGGTAATCGCGAAGTCTGAAGAAATTTTCATAACTATTGAGCATTTCTTGCGATTACCCGACTGATCAGTGGGTCCCCTCTGCATAATGCTTTATTACAAAGTTATCTCACAACCACATGACATGAAAAAATCGCAGTCTCATAATACCAAAGGAATATACTAAACTTGAACGAGACCATGCAACAAAAAGAAAATGCCAAGTCGGGAGGACTTTTGGAATATTCATTTGGAGTAACGTGACAAGGCGATTAGATTAAAACACATGACTTAAGTGGACTGAAAAAGCAATAGTGAAACAGAAGTGAGATGACTTAGGGTTTGATTTTCAATGTTTAACACTTGGAAGGCTTAGGGTTTTTCAGGGTTTTTTGCAAATTGGGTTAGGTTTATACTTGAAAACCTGAAAACTTGACACAGGTAAACCAAAAAGGAATGAGAAATAGCTGACTTAAAATCACCAGATCAGAGAGAAAAGAACCAGGAACCAGGAAAACTGCCAAAACAAGAAATACAACCAACATGAGACACTTATTTCATTCCTATGAACCATTTCCTTGAGATCATCTTAGTGGTTATAAAGAGTTGTTTAATTCTAATCAAGTGGAAAAATGGATTCTTTTCCCCCTAGATTATGTTACTCATAAATCTCTGCATTAGGAAGTGTTAATGCATCAAGTTTCAAACAAAAATCATCTATGATGCTAAAAATATAACCTTCTTCAAGATCCTCATTGATCATCTTCTGCACAACACATTCTATCTCAACATCATGGCTAATTTTTAAAACATTTGAGAGGATATTCAATTCCATACCTTGAAAAATAGCCTTTTGTTTTTCACTCCGCTTAACAAAACCACAAAGCTCATTGAACTGTTGTTCTTGTTTCTCTTTTTCATCTTTTATTAGGTTTGGAACATCATAATCCTACTCATAGATCATGAATATTTCTAGCCTAACCTCATTAATATATTTCAAAGGATCTATATCATGATTTTTAGCAACCAAATCATCTTAAACCATATTTGGAATGTCTTCAATGGGGGTATTATGCAAATGTATAGCAAGTTTCTCCTCTTGATCTTGATCATGAAAAGTAATATTAGCATAAATAGGAGTAGGAATATAGGTCTCAAAGTGTCCATTGGCCAATGGTTCTAAATTTATAGTCACTTAAGTACCATATCTTGTTCTAAAACAAAAATTTGACCAATCAAATGACAAATGACCCCCCAACATTGCAGTGAAATCCCTACTTAGACATATGGAAATATTTGGTGGAAGATCTACTCCATAGATGTCTTGTGGGATTGAAAAATTGGGACAAGAATGCAAAGTAAGACCCAAATTTCTAATTACTCTAACTATATTAATGGTGGACCCATCCAACTTAACTACCCCTTTTTCTAGGGGCTGGTAAGACAAACCTAATCTATCCACTAACTACTTTGTCATTACTGGACTGCTTGCTCCTGAATCTATCATGAAATTATGAACTAGGAACTTACCAATGATCAAAGTAACACAAAATGGTGGTGGTTTTACATCTTGGATTTGTTTCTCACTCTTTGGTTGGGAAGAATTTGAAAGAATTACTTTGGTTTTCTCTTTAATAGGCTCATCTAGAAGTGAAATCTTTTCCAAGGCTTCCATCATCAGATCTTTTGTCTAGAAATATGTAAAGCATGCATCATTGACATAATAGCAATGGCTTTCCTCATATGATCTACTATGTTGAGAGAATTAGTACTAACCATTTATTGTCCTTTAGGAAAAACCACATTTTGTTTCTTGAAGAGGAGATGATTGCAATTTTGGTTGCTCCTTAGTTGGCACCACCTAACCCCTTGGTAAAATTTGAATATTCTTTAGAGGTGGAACCACAAATTGACCTTGTTGGCTTGTAGAAACCTGATTTTGTACATTATCATCTTTTTGTTGGCTTTTATCATCTTTTTGTCCCATATCAACGTCCCTTTTCTTTGATCTTCTATTGTTTGGAATGGGATTATAATTATAATTTTATCCTTGTGGGAATTTTACACCACAAAACTCTTCACCTTTCCAATTCATTAAGGCCATATCAAGAGTACTTTGATCATTTTGAGAACCTTGTTATTCATGAGTCTCTTTTATTACATGTTGTTGAACCATAACATTATTTTGAGCAATGAGGGCCTAATTTAGAAACCCATTTGAGAAATTATGAGGTCGGTTTCATTGATAACACCACTCATATTATTGTGCCATATTTACTTTGACAGGTACTACCTCTCTTGAAGACATAGAAACATTGGGATTATAGAGTTGATTGAGTGTAAAATTTTCATTTTTTCTTTGACCTTGAGGATTATCTTGGTAGGAAGGCTTATTAGGATGATATGGAGCTTGATATGTGGCTTGATAATGCTTTTTCTTGATTAAGTAGCTCATTTTGAAAGGTTTTCAAAGTCTTTTGTATGTTCTAATTTTGTTCCTTAATATATTTTAGCTCTTGGGATTGACTTGGGACAACATCAACTTGGGATGAAACTTGATGATTTAGTGTTGGGATAGCCTTTATATTAGAAATAGTAGGTGTTGTATAGGTAAAAATGGTTGTACCTTGGTGAAAAATAGAATTGCAGGTTGAGGGGCTATCTTACCAACCTAAATGAGACTATTTTTATTGTTAGGATTGGATTATACTGAGAGGGGGGTGAATCAGTATAATATTACTTTAATTAATTCTTCAACCACTTAAGCATCAATCATACATTTGCAGTAAAGAAAAGAACATAAGCAAATGACACAGTACTCATAACACCATGTTTTGTTTAAGAGGAAACCCTGGCCAAGGGAAAACCCCGGTGGGGATGATACCCACAAGCATGCACTATAGTATAGTGTCCCTGTAAGGAGACCTATCCCTGTTAGGAGTTGAATATTACATAGAACATTTCCTTGTTAGAGGAATAAAAACCCTGTTAAAGGTTCACAACACCCTGTTAGGTGCCTCTGAGCTTAGAGCTCTTACAATACAATTCAGTTACAAAAAAATTTCTTAGTCATGAACAAAACAAGCATCACTAATGCTTTGATAGTTCATTTATAGTTCTTCAATTGTCTCTATCTTTCTCCACTCTGCCATTCGCATAACTAATATCTCATATAACTATTACAAACTACATACCATATTTACCAAAAAGATCTTACATATATATCTCTCAACTTTACAAAGTCGGCTCCCAGTATGAATATTACAAATATTACTAAGTCGGCCTTCAATACAAAATACATTTAATATAGTAAACATTAAGTGCATAGTCGGTGCTCTTGCATAGTCAATGTGTAGGCTACCAACAACCAAAATACAACTTCGATTTCTTGGAGTCCAAGTCATACTCCCTCAATCTTCGTTATTGTCCAACTGCTCTGTATCGTTGTTCTTCTATAGTCTTTTTTTCTTCAAATACTTCTAACTCATCATAGACTTAACCAAATCCAAATCGATCTTATGTGGAGGTCCAACATACTTCACATTGTCTGCCTCTAAGCTTGCTTTTCCTAATTCATCGATCTTTGTCTTTGACATCCAAAATACTTTTGTATCTCTGCTACTATACTTAGTCGATTTCTGAATCATCAAAACTTATCTTCAAAGTAATCGAACTTAAACCCAGATGTGTTGCCATAAATGACAACCAAAAAGTGAATCATATTCACCAAAGTTGATCACTTGCCAATATTTATCTCTGTTGGAAATATCTTAATCTTTTGGTAAAGTTATACAAACCACAAACTATATCATTGTTGAAATGTCACTATTTAATGCCTTAGCTAATATAGAAAAGAATTCTCAACAGGTGGCCTTATCGTAGCTAAAATTATTTCCCATTTCTTTTGAAAATGGAAGTTGAAATCCATCATATGCTCATGAGGAGCTCTCTTTATGGTGGTCAAATATTCAACCAAAGAGAGATCGTCTGACTTGTCTTCAAAATGTGCATAAAGAACAACAACCAACTAATCCCAAGTTTCTATGGAATTCAAAGGTAAACTTCTAAACTAGTAAAGTGGTTACCCTTTGAATGATGTTACAAGAAATCTGACTGTGATATTTTCTTGCATGATATGATGCACTCCCAACAGTGAGGCCACATCCTTGATGTGTTCAATGGGTGTAGTTTGATCTTTTCCTATGAAAAAAGGAGCACTCTTCAAGGTATCCATAGGTATATCATTATGTTGACTCAAATTCAAGGGGTTGCCTGAATTAAATGGAATAAAATTTTGATTTCTAGGCAATTCCATTATATTTGCAGTTGTTGGATTTGCTATAGGTAATGGATTCCTAGAAGTTAAAACTAAAATCCCTAAATCAAAATGATTAGATTGTACACTATTTCATGGATTAGGAAACTCTTTCTTTATCTTACCCTTATTTCTGGGTGGCTCAAGTTTAAAATATTCAAAAATCTCTTTACTTTGTCTTCTTTGAAACTTTCTCATAAGTTGATTTCACTAAATCGGCCTAAAACCAAAAGTATAGAGTTTTCATGTATGATTATTTATACCTCTAAAGGTTGGAAACATTATTGTTCATACCCAAACAAAAAATCAAGTAAAGCTCTTTATGAACTAAAAATCAATTCAAAGTCCCACCGAGCGTGCCAAAACTTGTTGTCACAAGGATTGTTGAGCTTCACAAAAATTCTCATCTTTTGAATCTAGCATAAGGCGCAATCCTTGTGACAATAGTTTTTTATCTTTAGACCTATGGATTTCCTATTGTAAAGACAAATCTATAGATTATGGGATGGTTCCATTAAGATCACCTAAAATTACTCTTGCTTGACTAAGAAAAGGGGAGAAGGATTGCTCTGGAATGAGATTATATTTTCTTAACATGTGATGCACCGAATTTAATAAACTAACTTGTTGTCCTAAGCTCACAACTAGACTCAAAGAAAGAAATCTTTCGATAATCACAACTCAGAATTATCAAGAAAAAATATGTAAATATTTCTCAAGAAAGTTTTTTTTTCATAATTTGTACGAAGGAAACCTTAATTTCACAACTTCAAACTAATTTAAGCAAACTAACACAACTCATAAAAATTATTTACATGAAATCAATATCCTTATTATTGCATAAATGTGACAAATTTAGAGGTTTATCAAAGGAAAAATAGAAAATACCAAACGTTCAACCACAATGATAAAAATTGAATAGATCTGAGAGGGAACGTTGCTTCTTTATTGATCTTGAAGGATAAAAATGACATTACAATATAAATATAGCATGAAATGAGTTCAATATAATGTTTTTTCCTTTTGTTAATGTAAAAAAAAAAAAAAAAGAAAGAAAGAAAGAACTAGAGAGAAGAATAGTACAGAAAAAATCCTTATAGAAAGCTCTTCCTCAAACTCCAAAAGATCTAAAAGGTGGACTGGACTTAAACTGAATGTATCTCCCTAGAAATGTGCTTGAACTAGAGCTCCATCTTTGATTTCTCCTTCAAGATTCATGAAATATTTCCTTGGGTCATCCAAAAGAGAAAGTCATGCAAAAGGGAGGTTAAAACTAAAGGGAACATGTTTCTTATGGCTTAAATATCCTCCTTGATTGGTGATATTCCCATGTGGAAGCTTTAACTTAAGACTAACTGTTATATTCACCTCAAATTCCCCCCTTTTCAAATCTCCAACTAAAGTTTACTAATTTCTTGATCCTTATACTCTTTGACATATTGAAACATTTTATCATACTACATTTTCCATGACTGTCATAATACTTGGATTTTTTATCGTAACATTATTTTGTATGAGTAATTTCATTTCATTTCTTGTGCATCATTATCTTTGAGCTCATTGATTGAATCTATTTTCCTTTAATATTGAATGCTTATGTTCTAACAACATTGCCTTTTGTTGCAGACATTTGATCAGTATTCATTGATACTTTGCATCATGATTTCATTGTGCCATTACGGATACCTTGATTTTTCACTTTTAATCACAGTTTTGAACTCTATAACAGTCCTTTATTTGGTTTTTTAATGCCCTTTAACCTTGGTTATTTCTCTTTGTATCTTGGTCTAATCTTGATGATTGTTGTATCAATGCCAAACTCCATTTTTGTCATTACTATACCTACATTCCTTTTATTGTCATTGCTAGAAACTCCATGGTATTTACTTTTCTTAAACACTGTAACAATCATCTCACTATTTACTGTGTAAATAGTGTGTTTTCACCATCGTTTTGATCTTTCAATGTGCATTCTTTATCCATTATGACTGCCTTTGTTATTATCATCACATGACTGAACATTGTTTATTTTGATGGTCTATCACATGTCTTTAAACATGTAGTCATTGTCTTAAGGAATTGAGAGTATCATGTATTTATGTACTACTTCATACCTTTGTTACTTGCTTCGGTTTTCATCGCACTATTTTGAGGCATTATTTATTGCCATTGCATTGTTTTGTATTCCTTGACCATGGTTATCCCTGCTCATGACAGTGCTTTGATCTCTGATGTCTTTTAAATAGTCTGTCATTATATTCATAACATTATCTTTGCCTTTATATCTTCTTCATCATGTCTATTGTCCCCTTCAATAGAGAGACCTTTCAACACTAGCTGCATTCTTTCTTTATGCAATATTATGCTCTTTTTCTATGATCTTATGATCAAGGCTATTATGATAACAGTGATTTTGTTGTGTTTGTTTTGCATCAGTGTATTTGAGGAACTACTATTTTATTGCATGATTAATCACTATCCTAACATGTTCAAGATCACTGCTTATAAATATTTTTGTTGATCATTGCTTGCATACATTTCTATTTACTGCATTTTAATCTTAAATAACACTACTTTTATAATTTGCATACCATTTTTTAACCTTTAAATTGTTAGATTTAAAAAGGTATTTTCACTTATTAATTAAATCATTATTTATTTAATTATTAAGTCACCTTTCACTTTTTATCTCTATTTCACTTAAGCTAAACTTTAGGCATGCAATAATTGATTCTTTTATTAATTATTCATGCAACCTTGGTTTCTTCACCCTTCTTAGGGTTTTGATCTCCTTAATAAGGATTGATCACTTTTTAATTATTGAATCACTCTCGGGAATTCTCTCAATGATATTTCATATTTCTTGGACATTATGAGTTGTGTCTCCATTCTTTGCTTTGTGACAGGTTATTATGATGCAGGTGATCTTGGCTTATGAATTCGTTGAATTCTAACATGGTATCAGAGCCTTGCTGGAGCAACCCATTCTTAGGTTTCTTGAAGATTTTCTGGAGCGCCGAGGGTTTCAAATTTTCTGAGGTTCTTCTTTGGCTATGGAGGAGATTTTTTATTTGGAGCACTTTGAGCACAAACGGACATCACGAATGTGCTCAAAAGGCCCAAAACACCCAATTTTCATATAAAGCATGACATATTTGGAAAAATTTCCATCTGAGGCAAAATAATTTAGCACATGCCCATTTTATGGGCACGCAAACTGAGGCAGAGGACGTAAATCGAAAAAGAAAAAAAATTGTTTTTTGGATGCCCGCAGGCCCAAGGTTGCGGGCCCCATAGGGTACCCGCAAGCCCTAAGGTTGCGGGCCCCGAGGGAACCCGCAGACCCCAAGGCTACACGCCCCTAGGGTGTCGTGCAGGCACCAAGGTCATGGGCCCCAAAGGGAGCCGCGCTAGCCAAGGGAGTTGCGGCCCCCACAGTTTTTAAGATTTTCAGTTTTTTTTTCTCTATTTTTTTTTCCTTTAAAAAATATATATGTTAAAGTTTTTTTGTTTTTTTGTTTTTAAAAAAAAAAGACATTTTTTTCTTTTTTCTACCAAATTTGGCAGAAAATCTGGAGGCAGTCCAGAATTTGGAGGAAATTATTAGTTTAGCAGGGCTCTGCCTTTTTTGGCTAAGGTCTCATGACGTTCAGTTGCTTTTTTACCTCCTAGTGGTTTTTTGCTCATAACTTGAGCAAACGAAGCCATTTTTTGCCAAATGAGATATCGACAAAAAGATGGTTCCGAGGCTGATCTGAATTTTTAGGTTTGGTTATCTGATTTTTCCATCTTGCAGGCTTTTTTTCCAGACAAAATCAGGGTTTCATTTTGCACTCCGGTCACTTATCTTGCTCCTCTAGACTCTATTTTTTGACTTCTGCGTGGCATCGAAAATCTGGTTTTGTTCTCCTTCTTGTATGGGTATCATTATCAGAATTTTCTCCCGGTACATTTTATTCAGTTTTTTGTTTTTTGACAATCTAGTGGATGTCTTGGATGTTACAGGTCCTAGGATCATTTTTTGTGCATGGGATGACTCCTTGAGAGCGGTTACATATGTTTCTTTAGCTTTCAATCATTCTTGGATATTGTATACATCTTTTTCTGTAGCTTTATTACAAATGCACTGAGATAAAGTGCTATCATGCATTTTTGGGATCCCGCACATTTTGTGCCTGATTGTACTCGCACTATATTATAAAGTTCCATGGGGGGGGTTGTTGAACCTTTTTCAAGTGAGTGTTCCTTCCATGAAATTAGCCTCATGTGTGTCAGTGACTAATCATCCTCGACACATACTTTATTGGTGCTTGTACGTTCTTCATCATGCAGTTATTATTGGCAATCTCTCAGTGTATCTGTTATACCTCTCCCTATCAGCATTATGGGGGTATCTACTATTGGTTCTAATACTTCTTTGGTTTGATGGAGTGAGCTATGTTTTTCAGTTTGTGTTCCTATATACTAGGTGGATGCAATGGTTGGTACCTATGCATTTCGGTGAGATGGATCATTTACCGTATGGACACTCTTCTTTTGTTCCTATTTTGGAGGCTTTAGACTTGGCATTTTTGTCATGTTTATCTTTGAGTTTTGATGTTTGCCTTGTTTTCCATCCTGATTTGAGTAGTTCCATTTGAGGGCACTCATACAAAGCATTTCTTTGACAATGTTTGTAGTTTCATGCATCAGAGGTGTTCTACATGTTCTTTCTTTGTTCCTATTTTTTGGGACATTCTCTAGTTTGGAGGCTTCTTCATTCCTTCACTAGGCTTCATCCCTTTTTGGAGAGGGGTTTTTCCCATTGGGTTTTCTCCTTTTCTCCTTTTTACAGAGATTTTTTGTACTTGGGTACCTGATCAGGCCTTGTTGTCGAGACCCATTTCCTGCTTTCAGTAGTTGTTTCAAGGTTTTTGGCTTCTCCCTAAGTTTATCTTAAGGGGGTTGTTAGAGTTAAAAAGGTATTTTCACTTATTAATTAGATCATTATTGATTTAATTATTAAGTCACATTTCACTTTTTATCTCTATTTCACTTAAGATAAACTTTATGCATGCAATAATTGATTCTTTTATTAATTATTCATGCAACCTTGGTTTCTTCACCCAACCTTGGTTTCTTCACCCTTCTTAGGGTTTTGATCTCCTTTATAAGGATTTATCACTTTGTAATTATTGAATCACTCTCGGGAATTCTCTCAATTCCTTCTCTCAGTGATATTTAATATTTCTTGGACATTATGAGTTGTGTCTCCATTCTTTGCTTTGTGACAGGTTATTATGTTGCAGATGATCTTGGCTTATGAATTTGATGAATTCTAACAGAAATCACTATTTTTAGCACTATTTTTATATTATGAAGAAGTGACCTTCATTGTACAGCAATGATAGTGAATATCATTGTTCTTGGACTCAATATTTCTCAATATCATATAATAGTGATTTTCTTTATGTTATCTAATAATAGTGATGATTTTCCCTCATGACAGTGTGTACCTCTTTCTCTGCTCTTCAAAACCTGAGCTGTCATCGAGGGTCCTATGATAGAGTGAACATCCCTATGAAAGACAATGAAAAAAACCTCATAACAGTTAATATTTATGAAAAAAGTGATTACATCTTATAACAGTGATGATATTTTGTGAACATTCAATGGATATACTATTAAAATCATTGTGTCTTCTTGAACCTTTATCTTTTATAAAAAGCTTTGAATTAAAATGTTACTCCTTGAACCTTTAAGGACATCAAGGAATTTTGAAATCAGTCACCAAATAGTGAAGGATCAAAGATGAAACCCTTGAAAACCAATAGATCTTTTATTCATTAAATCCTCTAAGAATATTATCAATCTTTAAGTACATCATTGCAACCTTGAAGGATCATCATTGTCTTTCCACCAAAGAATGGAGAAACTCATTCCACTATGCATTTAATAAAAGACTACACCAATGCATTTAGAGTCTCCTTGGTTTTCATGGGACCCTACCTCATCTTTTTTTCATTGATTGGAATATATTGTCCTTCGTTGTATCTATTGTTTTCCTCTAAATTTTAACTTTCCCTCCTAAATCCATGAAAATCAAGTAAATCATAATATTTCTAAGTATTTCCCCTTTTTACAATACATGAATAAATAGAGAAAGGGCTTTGACGTAATGACAAGTCCTTTGGCTTATCAAATACAAGCTTGAAGGATTAAAAGACATGGACTTCCTTTGAAACAAATAACATCTCCCTATTAAACACCTAGGTCCATTTAAAATTATTTTATGCATTTAAGCACAAAATAGGTAACAAGGGGCAGTACCCCTAAAACAAATTTGATATATAATTTATCATTGTGAATCTTGATAAAACTTATTGTTCGGTCATAGGTCCATTAGTGGAAATTTTGTGTCATTTTTTGGTGGTTTTAGCCCATTGTTTTGTAATATTGTTTGATAGTTGCATGTATTTCAACTCCTATATATTAGGCATGTGAGATCCATTACAGGGTATTTTGAGAGTCTTGTTGTTTTACAGTTTCCTCTAGATCTTTGTTGGTGATACTCCTATAAGAAGCTTTCTCTACAAGTATATTGTAATATGTTATTGATTTTTGAACAATATATTATGCATCTTTTGAAATTGGGGGGTTTTTCTCCTAAAAAGGTTTTTCCCATGTAAATCATTGTATTGTGGTATGCATGTTATTTACATTTATATTTGTTAAGTTTTTGTAACTATTGTAAAGATCTGTAAAAAAAATTACATTACCCTCCTCTCAAGGTTAGTGTAGGAAGTTGATCCACTACTTAACTTCCATACAAGTGGTATCAAAGCCTAATCAAATTTGGTTTCAACTATGGGTTGTCAGTTTTTTTAACTAATCCATATTTGAGTGGGAGCTTGTGTAGATGATACTTTGTGATCTTGCAAGAATTTTTGGATGGTAATTTTTTTTATGGAGAATAGCAGTAGAGAAATTTTATTGAAATGATTTTGAAATGTGGAAGATGAAGATGGAAGATCTATGGGATGTTATTGATGAGAATGTCATGAAACCTATAGATTTAGGTAAAGATGATAAATATGGTGTTATTGACCATAAATCCAAGGGTCTAATAAGACTATGCATGAAGGCTCTTTTTTTATCAGTGACCATAAGGAACCTCTACATAGAAACTATTGATACACAGAAACTATTGAAGAAGCTTGGTGAGATGTATAAGGCCAAATATTTAATAAATAATATTTTATTAACGAAGAAACTATATTCCTTGAGAATCGAGGAGGGTGGAAAAAATAAACACCACTTGAAATCATTCAATAGGTTAGTGGTTGAATTGGTATCAATTGGTATCAAGATGGATAAGGAGGAAAAATGTCAAATCTTGCTTTCTTCTTTACCTGCTTCATGGGATTCTCTTGTTATGGTCATCACTAGTACTTCTATTATTTTAAAGACTAAAGATGTGGTAGGTTCTTTACTTTATAAAGAGATGAGGAGGAAGGTATCTATAAGTGCCAATGAGGCCCTAGTTTTTCTTTAAAGACCCAAGGAAAAAGGCAAGAAGAATGAAAATCATAATAAATCCAAATCCAAGGGGAAATCCAAATCTCCTGAAAAATTCCAAAGTTATTTGTTAGGACTATGGTAATCTTGGACACATCTACAAGAACTACAAAGAATAAAAGGAGAAGAAAAAGAGGAAATTTGATTCTGATTTTGAATCCAAGAAGGAAGATGGTGATGCGTTCATTGAAACTTTGGTCACTCATGCATGTGATGATGCCTTGTTAATTGACCTAGGTGCATCTTTTTATATGACCTCTAATAAAGATTGGTATTGAAATATGAATAATTTGATGGAGGTAAGGTGTACATGGGTGATAATTCTCATTTAAATATTGTTGGTCATAGCAAAGTTAGAATCAAGTTTCTTGATGATAGAATAAGAAGGATTACCAGTGTGTTGCATCTCTCTAGTTTAAAATGAACTATTATTTATGAGAAAAATAATAGATTCAATTATACATGTAGTCTATTATTATGCACAATGAAAAATGGTGAGAGGTTCTATGGTGATTTCTAGAGGTGTCAAAATTGGCACATTGTATAAGTTGGATGCATACACTACTGAGTGTAATAACACTTATGTAAAGAATAAATATATGGATACTTTGTTGAAAAGGTGATAGTTTCACCTTTAGCAGATGGTCATAGATTTTGGTTATCTAAGGGGTTTTTTTTCTCTTTTGAATCAAATTTACCTGTAGATAAGACTCTGTTATGGCACTAGATACTTGACCATGTTGGTGAGAAGGGTCTAAGGACCTTAAAAAAAAACCGTGTCAAAGGTTCGATTTATTGTAATCTTGATTTTTGTAAGCATTGTATTTATGGAAAATAAAATTGTGTTCAATTTTCCTCGAGCTCTCGTAAATCATGTAGTGTGTGGATATTTTTTATTCTGACGTGTTTGGTCTCGTAGATGTTCCTTCGATTCGAAATCCCACATATTATGTTTCATTTATTGATGATTGGAATAGAAGGGCATGGGTATATTTTATAAAGAGTAAATTTGAGGTTTATAGTCAATTTAAAGAATTTAAAGCAATGGTTGAAATTGCAAACTGGAAGGGAAATAAAATGTTTGAGGACTAATAATGGTGGTGAATTTTTCTCTTATGATTTTGATAGATTTTGTAAATATTGTGTCATTCGTTGAAAAAAGAGAACTATGTATTATCCGTAGAAAAATAGAGTTGCATAATGGATGAGCATAACATTCATGGAGAAGACTAAGAGTATGTTGAGTGGTGTTTTCCTAGAACAAAGGTTTTGGGTCAAAGTAATTGTCATTTATTACTAACTGATTAACATGTCTCCTAAATCAGCTCTTATTGGTAAAACACTTATGGAGGCATGGTTGGGTTATAAGCCTTCATTGAGACAACTTAGAGTTTTTGGTTGCAAGGAATATGCATATGTGCCAAATGAGAAGTGAGAAAAGTTAGAGAAAAAGGTTATGATCTTCATCAAATATAGTTACGATGTGAAAGGATACAAGCTTTGGGACCCTATTGCACCAAAGGTGATACATATTAAATTTGTTATTTTTAGAGAAACTAATTATTCTTTTGTTACATTACAGCCTAAACAAACTAAAAAGTAAGATGTGATTCAACTACCTTATGTGCCTGAATAAGTTGAATCGAGGCCCCTGGATAGACAAGAAGTTAAGGGGGGACCATCTAGCTCTAAATCTTCAAAAGAGGAGGAAGAACCTCGAACTCATCTTGGATGAATCTAGAAGGCATAGAAAACCACCTGAAAGGTGTTCTCCTAATGATTGGATATGTATTTTTTCTTTGAATACTAGTGTTGACAAACCTAGGTTTGTAAATGAGACATTAGGTATGAATGATGCAAAATCTTAAAATATTGATATGGATGAATGAAATATTTGAAAAAGAATGATATGTGGGATCTTGTACCATTTCCTGAAGGACAAAAACCTCTTGGTTGCAAATGGATGTTCAAGAAATAGATTGGTTTAGATGGAAGCATTGAGAAGTATAAAGCAACATTGGTTGTGAAAGAATACTCTCAGGTTGAGAGTGTTGATTATGGTGAGATATTTTCTCCTGTTGCAAAAATGACATCCATTAGATTTTTACTTTCTATTTTTGTTGCTTGTGATTTAGAAATTGAGAAAATGGATGTGAAAACTACTTTCCTTCATGGTGATTTGAAGGAGGATATTTATATAACACAACCATGTAAAAGTAATTTGGTTTGTAAATTGAATAAATCCTTGTATGGCCACAAACAAAGTCCTAGGATGTGGTACCATAATTTGATACATATGTATTGAGTTTGGGATTTGAGCATTCTAAATTAGATCCCCGTGTTTTTATTAATTATAATGGTGATCATTTTCTATAATACATTGTATTATATGTTGATGATATGTTATTCATTGGTAAAAAGAAAGGTATGATTTTAGAACTTAAGTCTTAGCTTGTTGCTAAATTTGAAATAAAATGTCTTGGTGTAGTAAATTACATTCTTGGGATAGTGTGAATAGAAAGCTCTAGCTATGCTAGAGTAAGTATGTGAATATAGTTTAGCAAAGGTTTACCATGCAAGATTGTAGACCATTATGTGTTCCTTTTATAGTGAGAATGGAATTATATTTTTCATATTGTTATACATCTCACTCAGAGATGAAAGAAATGAGGAAAGTGCCTTAGTAAAGTGTAGTTAGATGTTTGATGCATGCTATGGTTTGTACTAGACCAAACATTACCCAAGTAGTGGGAGTTCTATCCAAATATATGTCTAATCTTGGTAGAGTTCATTGGGATTTAGTCAAAAGATTATTTAGGTATTTGAAGGCTACCTCAAATTTTTTATTGTGTTATCATGGTAATTTGATAGGAGACAAGATTTCCCTTGATATTCATGGTTATGGGGATTCAGGCTAGGCAGGTGATGTTGATAACATAAGATCCACCAGTACTTGTGTTTTTTATTTATTTGGTGGTGTAGCCAGTTGGACGAGTAAGTGATAGGCTATGGTTTCTTTGTCCACTATTGATGTTGAGTATATGACAAAAACTCATACTTGTAAACAAGCCATTTGCCTTAAGAATCTATGTTTAGATTTTGAGATTGAAACAAGGTGCATGACAATTTATCGTGACATTTAGAGTGGAATATTCCTAGCTAAGAACCTCACTTTTCATCCCAGGACCAAAAACATTGATTTTCAACATCATTTTTTCAAATATATGGTTGAGGATGGCAAGGTGAAGTTGGTTAAGGTAGATACTTTGACGAATGTTGCATATTTTTTACTAAAGTTGTAAGCATGAAGAAATTCAAATGGTGTTTGGATTTTATGGGCCTCTTGGCCCCTAGTGATTAAGAAATAATGTTGGAACCCCTCACATTGGTCTTGCAAGGTGTTCAAAAAGTAGGAGAATTGTTAGTAAAATAGTTTCTCAACCTTGCAATAAAGAAAAGGTTATTGTCGATACGTGAACGATAGGGGTTCGGGGGATCGCTCCGATAATTAGGGATTTGAGGGAAGCTATATTATTTTTCATTGTATATCTTGGCCATTTATCATTAGGTCATAGGTCCATAAGTGGATTTGTTTGCTCCATTCTTGGATGGTTTTAGCCCATGGTTTTTAAATATTGTTTGACAGTTTTATATTTTTTAACTTCTATATATTATGCATGTGAGATGCATTGTGGGGTATTCTTAGAGTTTGATAGTTATTGAGATGCGTGTGGATCTCAACTGTTGATACTCCTATAAGAAGCTTGCTTTGCAAGTATATAGTGATCTATTATTGATTTTTGTGGCTTTTGTAGTGTGGTTTTTTTCTCCCAAAAGGGTTTTCCCCATGTAAATCATTGTGTTGTGGTATGTATGTTATTTATGTGTATTTTCATTAAGTTTCTATAACTGTTGAAAAGATGTGTAAAAGTTTTTGCATTACCCTCTTCTCAAGATAAGTGTAGGAAGTTGTTTTGCTACTTAACTTCCTTATAATTTCCTTACAAAACCTTTTTTCAAAAAATCAAATTTACTATTAAATACATATGCACAAATATGTGAAAGTTGATTTTGCCTAGTTTAGTTTGTTTAATGAACATATTGTGTCTGTCTAATAGCAACATAGGTCATAAATATTTGGTATATCTCTCTCTATTATAATTTAGCCTTGTTTTATACTATTTTTTTGCCCTTTTCCCTATGAAAAGTATTAGGATAGAATAGTTTAGGTGAGAAACCAAGGAACCAACCCTCTCAAGAGATCCACTCCAATCTACAAGCAAACCTTAGGCCCTAGAGTATTTCCATGTTGTCAAATGAGTAGAGAGTTTGCATTTCTCTCTTGCAAGGGTGCACTAAGCTAATTGATAGTAGTAACCATCACCAATGATTGGATCCATTTGAATGAAATTATAATTTTCAATAGATAAATAAATATTAAATATTTATCACATATGATCATATGCCTCTGAATACATATTTCAAGGATCACGGAGATGCATGAAAATGACAATTGCAAGGTAAGACGCCCTTAGCTTAATACTATGGGCTCTGCATAAACCCTTGCAGCAAAAAAAACTCAAATTTACTTTAAATTTTGTGAATAAATTATTTAATTTAGCTAAAAAATTATTAAAATGTTGATCAAACACTGTAATAAGATAACTATCCTAAGTATTATAACTTGGCTATATCATTTGTCCTTAAATAAAATGTGGAGCTAAAAAGTCTAAAAAAGTTATTGATCCTCTTATTTAAATTCACCTTTGAAAACTATCACCAAACTTAAACTTCCTATTATTCCAAAGGTAAGGGAATCCTTTTAGAGATTCTTTATTGTTCTTTCCTATTCTAACTCCTTTATATATATATATA
>MU225716.1:1363714-1418467 GCA_018584345.1 Thuja plicata
TATATATATATATATATATATATGATTTTTTGAAAAATTGCAAATATATATTCGTATAAATAAATCTAGGCTAATTAAGTAAATGTGATCAATGAGCGCATAATTAACTTATATAATAAAGTTGGGTTGACAATGAACATTAACAAATGTGATAATTAAATGAGAGGACGCAATACTTAGCTTTGGAAATAAGGGGCCAATAGCATTATTGATGCCATATAGAATTCATTTATCATAGTGAAAAAATTGATTGTACTTGATTAGACATGTGTTGAAGTTCATATAGTCTCAAAACTATGGATGATCCAATCACAAGCCTCTTAGGTTTAATCTCAACTCATTTGGATTTGATCTAATATGTGAAATAAATTGTGTCATGCATAAGTGATCTAGTCGATTGTTGCTTTAGTAAATTTTTTCATCTTCTTATTGCTGATGAGCATATCTAAGGCAATGCTTATGAAAATATTAAGGAGATTGCCAACTTGATTGAAAATGTGTTCTCTCATATAAACCCCCTTGCAAAGTCATGTTAACGTTGAAGTATAGTATTGAAGACAACATACATAAGTGTACAAATAAGCTATATGCAAACAAGGTTCTTTATCCCTCTAGAAAAATCAAAGTGTGTTTTCAACGTTTTCTCTTTGCAATTGTTTATAAATTAATTGCACCTTCAATGTCCTTAATGTCAAGATATAATAAATTATTGCCACAAACATATGTGAAGCCAACACGTGAAGATTGGTAGAAAGGGCTGGGAAAGTTGGAATTCGATTTAATTTTTGAATTCTAGGCTCATTCTCAAGTGTCAGGAGATCAAATCTTGAATGAAATGGAAATAAACCTAGGTAAAAAAGTAACAATCTTGAGGTAGAAATAAATGTATGGGAGCGAGTGCAGATGTAGATATAATGATGAACGATAACCAATAAATGAAAGTGAGTAGATTTCCACAATCCATAAGTTATCTGGATTTTGCTTCTGGATTCGAATATGTGAGCATTTTTTGCATCAACGTTTCGAATCAATGGATTGATCTGAAATATTGATGCAAAAACACACACACAATTGAATCTAGAAGCAGCGTCCAAGCCAATCGATCTATAAAAAAACGTAAATAAAAATACCTAAACTAGACTTGAACGCTAAAAAATTATTGCTTATCTATATATAATTATATTTAATATTTTATAAAATTAATATAAAAGAGCATATATATGCAAATCAGACCCAATTGTTTTATTGAGAAAAGGACGTGTGTTTTTAGTTGGGTTGCGTGTCGATTTTCATCCGTCACGTCATCTTCTCTAACTTTTTCTCTACGCTATATGAGACAATTAATCAATTGGCCATCAATTCGCGCAAATAAATCCCGAACAATGATGAACCTTTGTTTTTAAGCGACCGACCCATTGAAAGACATGACACAAAGTATGGTTTGAAGTCAAAATACTTTTATCACTTCCAAATTGTACTTATCTTTTATATTTCCAAAATCTATGATAGACTATATTCCGATTTTAAATTAGTTTATTTTAATCACATATATTTGAAAGAGAAAAATGCGTAAATGATTGACTTCATAAATTTAAGACTTGATATTTTTGTAAGGGGAATAAAATTACATAGAGAAGCAAAAAAAAACTTTAATTTTAGATAATTTTAGGTTAATGCATATGATTGGGCTTTTATTTATTTATATTTCTAAAGGTCTATAAAATTTAGGTGTGTAATTCTTTAATGTTTTTAAAGGTTATAAGACGAGTAAAGAGAAATAAAAATGTATAAATTAAGTTTTGATTAATCATGTTTGAATGGTAGCAATGGGTAGGTCTATTTGACTTCATGTAAAGTGAATCAAATACTAGAATGCATATGTACTATTGATGTAACAAGAGTCATATCACCTAAGATGAATCCATTTAATATTTTGCATTATTGCAATGGATTATAGATGTGGGTAGAAATCTTATATGTATTACCATTTAAGTGTGTGGTTAAACTATGTGCTTGTTTAAGTATGAATTAAAGTCATTAAACTAGATTATGCATAAAGGAAATGTTTTGTATATTAATCAATAACAAAATAAGGGTATCATTGCCTCTATAATTTCCACCGTGCTTTATGCCCCCCCAGGTTTGCTTCTTCGCAGGGTATCATTATTGATTTTGTCAATTCCCCCACTCAGAAAGCGGGGAATCCTTCCCCTATGACCTCCTCCTCGAAGACCCCTGCGTCTTCTGCGTAGAAACTCAAAAAAACCCTTCAGGGTCCTGCTAAGAACAAAAAGGAAGAGCAAATAAACATTGAGGATTCAGATGAGGAAGACAATTAAAGTCATAGGTCCCACAGAATCGCCTCAAACTTCCGAATGAAACAAAAAGCTGTTGAAGAGATATCTCAAGGAGGAGGAGGAAGATTTGGGGTCGAGGGATAGTGAAGAGATGAAATGTTAGAATTGTAATCTTTCCTTGGTATTTTATAAACCAAGGTCTTGTCTCATATCTATAATTCCTTTAATAATGATATTAGATATTCCTCCTTAAGAGGATTCCTACACATGGCACACACCAAATGTGAATGTGACACACATAGAGTATGGGAGTTACATGCAAACTCCTCCACTCATCTCTACTTAAGAGATGGTTCTCACACACTTGTTAAAGGTTCTAGGGTTCTCATAGGGATTCTAAGTTGGATTTCTTCTCTCTTCTCTCATTCTCATTCTTGCAATATTGTAATGAGCTTATTGCTCTCATTCTTTAGGCTTTGAGCCATATTCATATTGTTCATAAGGGGTTTTTTCGTGTTTTTCCCCTTTCAAATCCTTGTGTTCTTGCCTTGGTTCTTGGAGCATTTTGGTGTACTTGTGGTTGATCTATTGAAGGAAAATCTATCTCTCTCTCTGCATTTGGTAAATCTTTTCCATTGCATACTCTCTTGGATTCTTTCCCTATCTTTTTCATTTTAATTTATATTTCTAACATGGTATCAGAGCCACTAACAATCCTTGTTTGAGTATTTGCAGGTTTTCATGATCTAACTTTTGTTGGAGGTTTTTTGAATTTTTTTTTGGGTTTGGCCGCTTCACCGCCAAACCCAGTTTTATTGTTTATCTAGTCTATCATTTCTTTCCAGATCTATCTATTCCCTCTATCGGGCAATCTAAAGGGATTTATAGTTAGCATTTCCTATTTTTCATCATTAAATCAATATTTATATCTAGATATCTAAATTTTATTGCAGGGTTACATATATTTGGTTTACAGATCTTGCTAACATTTTTCTTTTGTTTATTATCTGTAGATTTTTATATATTTCTTGTGTTGATTTTAAATATATATATTTATGTAGATATCTCTATTTTTAATCTTTGTGCTTATATTTTTTCTTTTATGCAAATCATTTAATCATTTCTCTAACTGACATTTTGAAGACAAGTTTTATAGACCCGCACTCAGTCATTCATAACTTTCAAAATATAACTAATTTTGACAATCGCTTCGGTGGAGTTCTAGATAAGTAGGTTTGTCAAAAAATATTAAAAATTTAGATCAATCCAATGGTGCATTTAAAATTTATGCCCCCCGCAAGTTTCCTGATTTCTTAATCTCTGTTATTGTTGTTTAAATATCTTTGTTATATCTCTATATATCTATGCAAATTTAACTAGCTATTTCTTTGATCTATATCTCTGTTTTTTATCAATATATCATCATATCTATATCTCTGTTATATTCATTCTCAGCATTATAGTTTGTTTAGCATTCTCATTCCTCTTGCAACTCAGCCTTATAACTTTTCTCTACATCATCTTCATTTATTTGGGCAGCTTTGTTTTCTTACTCCTCTTTGGCACGATGCAGCCTTTTGTTACCTCTCTCTTGCTGCTCACCTTTTGTTACCTCTCTCTTGCTACTCACGTGGAAACATTGCTATTTCTTTGCATAGCTTTTGACTCTGCACCTTGCTCATTCATTGCGCTGCATTAAACTTTCTTTGCTACTCCTTGCGCAACATAGACATTGTGTATTCAGCCTTGCCATTGCATCTTTGTTTGTCATTTCACAGTTGTGCTAAACTTTGTATTTATCCTCTTTGCCTTGCATTTGAGCATATACATTGCGGAGCATCACTTTTGCAACCTTGCCTTTTTTCTTTGGTCATTGTGTAGTGACTGGTATCTTGCGCAGCCTAATATTCCTTGTATTTAGCGTAGCTTTGCATTCTACAGCTCCTTTGCACAACTTTTCACCTTGGATCTTCCTTCCTGCGCAGCTTTTCTCTCCATTGTTGCTTCTTCAACCGTAGCATTTTCACCTCCTTGTCTGCCCTTCCGGTTATTTTGTTACCTCTCTGACAAGGATAACATTACATCTATGTTCTCTGCAGGCAATCCTCGCAAGTTTTATTTAGTCTGAATGTTTTTTTCATCATTTATTTCCATAACGTTTTTTTATTATAACATCTTTCTTTCTAACATTTTTTTATTCTCTGCAGGTTTCTTCTAGCTCATTCCTTCAGTTTAATCATTAGATTCTTTATCATTTTTTCTTAATCATATCATTGCTATCATTATATCATTTCAAATTTTTATTCTTCATCATTATTCCTGGTTAATATGTTTCTATACAACTGCAGGCAAACCTTTATCTAACGTTTGTTCTGATTTCTTGCAGAGTTACCATTAGATTCTCTATTTTTTTTATCATCTTTGTTTAATCTCTCATTTGCAAAGTTTTTTTTTTCAAAATTAAGTTTAATCTTTAAAATTCATTTAATCAAAAAAAATTAAACTCTTATACATTTGGTTTCACTTATTAGTTTTTAATTTCGTCTAGAACCCATTTCTGATTTATCGATATCATCTTAATTCTTCAGCTATTTTATTATTTAATTGCACTAAAAATTTGTTTCATCAGTTTAATAGAAAAATTTCAATTTTTTTAATATTTAAAAATTCTTGCAATTGATTATTTACTATTTACGTTAAATTTATTTTTCGTGCCCCTTAGCATAATCTCTTAAATGTATTTCAATTCTTTGGGTTTAATCTTATCATTTAATTATGTCACCTTTAATTATGTCTAATTCTCACTCTAATGATATTTTTGAACAAGAGGAAATTATCTCTAAATTTCTTAATGTTACTTTGCAAGATATGTTTATAACTCAAGATGAAATTCATGATGATAGGACTAATACTATGATAGTTGTAACGGTCCATGATATTGATGATTATAAATGCTCCACTCTTGATTTTTCATACAATGATGGTTACATTAAAAATTTATTTTGTGAAAGTTATGATTGCATTCCAAATTACATACATGATTTATTTGATGATTCACAATATGGTGTTACTCTCCAAAGTGTTACTGATTCGGTACTAGGCGATCCCAATGATGGGCGCTCTACTAGTGGTTCTTGCCTTATTGCAGGCTCAGGTGTTGATCATGCTCCACCTCTATTTTATACTGGAAATGACTATACAAAACGCACAAATGCATCTCAAGAATCTCAATGGTCACTTGAAGATTTGGGCCCCCCCTCCAAGCACCTACAACTTTACATTGTAATAATCAAAGTGTTATCTCCTTAGCAAAGCATCCTATGTACAATTCAAACTCCAAGCACATATCACTCCAGAATCACTTCAGAAAAGAACATGTTGAAGTGACACACGAGTTCGTCCTCTATTGCAAGCGAAATGATCTAGTTGTAGATACCTTAACGATGACTCTTTCTAAAGAGAGATCTCAAAATCATTGTAAACATTTGGGTTTGATACGTATTGATCTCATCTCCCCAAGTAAAGATTAAAGGGGGATGTTAGAATTGTAATCTTTCCTTGGTATTTTATAAACCAAGGTCTTGTCTCATATCTGTAATTTCTTTAATAAGGATATTATATATTCCTCCTTAAGAGGATTCCTACACATGGCACACACCAAATGTGAATGTGGCACACATAGAGTATGGGAGTTACATGCAAACTCCTCCACTCATCTCTACTTAAGAGATGGTTCTCACACACTTCTTAAAGGTTCTAGGGTTCTCATAGGGATTCTAAGTTGGATTTCTTCTCTCTTCTCTCATTCTCATTCTTGCAATATTCTAATGAGCTTATTGCTCTTATTCTTTAGGGTTTGAGCCATATTCATATTGTTCACAAGGGGTTTTTCGTGTTTTTCCCCTTTCAAATCCTTGTATTCTTGCCTTGGTTCTTGGAGCATTTTGGTGTACTTGTGGTTGATCTATTGAAGGAAAATCTCTCTCTCTCTCTCTCTCTCTCTCTCTCTCTCTCTCTGCATTTGGTAAATCTTTTCCATTGCATACTCTCTTGGATTCTTTCCCTATCTTTTTCATTTTACTTTATATTTCTAACATGAAAAAAGTGAAGATTGAAGGAAAGAGTAAGAAGGGTTAGCAGAGGAATACCAGGGAAGAGGATAGTTTGGGGTAAGGGAAAAAGTGCCTCGACTATGGCTGGAGGTGAGAAAAGTATGGACTCTACCCATTTTTTGGCCAGTTTTAAATTAAACTCTGGATTTTTCGGTGAAGAAAGCTAGGGAGGTAAATTTGGAGGGATCTCTGCTCACAACGAATTCCCCTCTTGGTTAATGGGGGAATGAGGCTAATATGTCTGCTAACAAAGGGAGTCCAGAGGGAAAAAGGGAAGATAAGGCTGAGGCTTCAGAGATGAAGAAGGATTGTTACGTTGCAGAGATGCAACAGGTGAAAGAGGAAATCCAATCATTGAAGAGTATAGTGAATGAGCTTAATTCAAGCTTTACCACTCTGGCAAATTTGGCGGTGAAGGTTATGCACTCGACAGCGACCAAACTGCACATGCTACATAGGAGAACTTAAACGGCTCTACGAAGGAGAGGGATGAAGCCCAAAGCTCTTCCAATTCCTAGCTGATGACTGGTTTAAGCTACAATCAAATCTGGGGAGCAGCCCCAAATGATCTTGTTATGTTTCTTTTTATGTTGCTAAACTTTGACTTGTTGTTGAAGACCCCTAAGGGTCTGGTTAATACTTGTTGGTTATGTGTTATTTACAGTATGGTCTATGATAGTAGTTGTTTTTATTTTAGTATTAGTGGTTTTAATAGGTTGGGTAAAAATTAACGATAATAGTTGGTATATGTTTTTCGGTTTTTGCTATGTGACTATCGATTATGTTGTTATAAACTGCTTTGGTAGAAGCTTTTATAAGTTTAATTTTTGGTTTAGTTGGGTGGGTTAGTTTTTCTGTAGAGATGCAACAAGTGAAAGAGGAAATCCAATTGTTGAAGAGTACGGTCAAGGAGCTTAATTCATACTTTACCACTCTGGCAAATTTTGCGATGAAGGTTATGCACTCGACAGTGACCACTCTTACATGCTACACCAAGAGAACCTGAAGGGCTTTGCGAAGGAGAGGGATGAAGCCTAAAGCTCTTCCAATTCCTAGTTGATGACTGGTTTAAGCTACAGTCAAATCTGGGGAGCAGCCCCAAATGATCTTGTTATGTTGCTAAACTTTGACTTGTTGTTGAAGACCCCTAAGGGCCTGGTTAATACTTATTGGTTATGTGTTGTTTACAGTATGGTCTATGATAGTAGTTTTTGTTATTTCAGTAGTAGTGGTTTAAATAGGCTGGGTAAAATTAATGATAATAGTTGGTATATGCTTTTCAGTTTTTGCTATGTGACTACCGATTATGTTGCTATTAATTGCTTTGGTAGAAGCTTTTATAAGTTTAATTTTTGGTTTAGTTGAGTGGGTTAGTTTTTTATGTTAAAAAAATGGTATTGGTTGATTTTGTGTTGGTTTTGGTTATGTGTTGGTTTTGGTTATGTGTTGGTAGTCATTGCATATCTTGTGCTTTCTTTTTGTCATGTAATGGATCACCCCTAGTCTCGGTTTCTTTTAATATCAAAAATAAAATAAGGTGGTGTCCATTACAAAACCACTGCCCAAAGGAGCCACTAAACCAAATATTAATAGCACACTAACAAAAAATCAATATTAAAAACTACTAGAGATCATAAACAACATATTGTAAGTTATAACTAACAACACATAATCCAACAACATATCTACAACTAAGACTAAAAGTAAACTATAAGTAAATAAAATGTTCACCTTGGAACCAGAGTCTAGTAAACCAATAGAAATACCTAAGAAACTAGAAGGTAATAAGATGTTCATACTAGAACGATAGTCCAGTTTTCCAACCAAAAAAAGGGATTTCTGACAAAAAACCCTTGCATGCAAAGAACATCATTAACAACAATAAGAATCCAGAGAAATCTACGCATGGTCAGTAGATTTGATGTTGAATTTTGATTGATGAAGCACATGGATCCAATCATCCTTAAGTAACTTGAACAATTTGTTATAGTTTCCTTCACTCTCGGCGCCCTTTCCCAACACCTTTCACTACATGAGACACACTTGGAAGTTGTCAAAATATGCATCACACAAATGTTGGCCTTTATTCACCTTTCGTTGTATAAAGGACATGTCGAAACCAACACTAAAATAAAATTTAAAAAAAAGCTTTTGAATGATTGAAAGAGGTTATGGTAGGAAAAATAGTGATAGGTGAGTGCCTTGATTATTTGGGTAGTTGTGTTATTTTTTAGCCCTCATACAAGCATTTGCATAAGTCAAGAAATATGAAAGCTAGAAATGCATTCATAAACCCTAAGCTAAGCTCTATTATTAACCAAATGCACAAAAATTATATAATTGGAGCATTAATGACATTGTCTACTCCAATGATCCAAAGATGAAAAAGGTGAACACGTCCATTGGAGTAGAGACATTTACATCAAATAAAAATTGACTTTTTAGGATGTCCCTATATAGACCAGCCATTAAAATATTAGGGTTGGAAAGTGTAGCATCAAAAATAAATATATCACAGATATCTACGAATACACCCAAATTGTCATTAGGATAACAATGTCATAGAGAAATTATTGCATTTAATATTTTCCCTTAACTTGGAGCATCCACTTGACACGAAATACTAAACAAGATCTGTTGGCAGCATTTATGCCAGGAATAGTTCAATAAGAATTTGTGTTAGTTAATGTAATAAAACATTGTTCCGAAGGGGTGTCAGTTGTGTCGTCAGTTGGTGACGGTTGGAGACTTAACCAACCATGTGTGTCTATTTGTAGGGAGTTTGAAACAAGTGACGGGGGTGGTTAATGTTGGAACTATTATGATATGGAATGTATTGATGAACTATAAGTGATTGAATGTTTGAATATTATAAGTTGATGATCACCGAGCTGTAGAAAGTAAATGCAAGACATTAAATCAGTTAATGTATTGTATTGTCATTGATGTCAACTTGATATAATCTGATTGGTCATATACATATTGTCATAGAATTCAAGAAACCAAAGTGATAAATTTTATGTTATTGGTAAACATAAAAAGTGAGTGTACACAGAGTAACAGTAAACACCAATGGACAGTGCACACCAATAGACAGAGAACCTCAAGCAGTCACAGTGTATACCAAGCACCGCAACACCAAGCATAACTGAAGTGAACCCGAGCAGTTCACAGTGTTGACCGACAGAAAGACAACACTGACAGATAGTGTTGATGCCCAAGGACAACTGGAGTCAATGACCGAGCAAACTAAGAATTGATCACTAATCAGACCTGGAGTTAGAAAATGACAAATCACTTAGCTGGCAGGAGCTATATAGAGAGTTAACTGATTGATTGATTTGTTTTCATCAACCAGTTTAACTGAATATTTAAAGCTAGTTTTATTCATAGTTGTCAAGGAGAAATCTACGGGATAAAACTAAAGAAAGGCTTTAAATATTAAAGCAATGCATGGAAAGATTTGCGAATCAAGAAAAAATCTATGTCAAGAACAAGGAAGACAAGGAGATGAAATGGTGAAATCATGTCTATATAAAGAAACAAGTAATTCATTATGAGAAAAGAGGAATTTTGAACATAATTCTGGTAAAGATAGAAGTCTTCATGTAGATCTGATCATACAAGCTAAAGAACAGAGCCAAGAATTCTACAGACACCGAACAACAGAAGCAAGAGCATTCACCGAGCAGAAAAGAACAAAGAGGGGAGCAAAGGAATTGAAGAGCATATTGATCAGAGAGGTATTATGGACTGACAATAGATCTAAAAATCTGCAAAGTAAAGTCGTATTATTGAACAGTCATTTATTTTTTCCATTTAACCATTGATTCATAAAATCTCTTAATCGAGTGGGATTTAACAGTCCTTAATGTATTGAGATAATCAAGAGTATCAAAAGGTTTTTTTCTTGTTGACAACATAGTGAATGCCTAAGGTTAAAAGACTAACCAATGGTTTTAAATCCTCTAACAAGTTCACACTTAACAATGTGTTTGTAACCTTTAAAAAGGTTGGCTCTTCACCGAGCTCACTTCAGAAGAGTGAAAATTTTGGGTTAGCGGTCCCAAGTGGTTTTTCCCTTAATAGGGTTTCCATGTTAAAAATCCATGTGTCAAATGTGTATATGGTTCATTGCTTTTATGTTTTGCTTTACACGTTACTAAAATAGAATTGGCCAGTAAACACTAAGTTTAATTACTACTATTCGGTAAAGCTTAGAAACAGTTAAATGATATATTCACCGAGCAGTATAAATTTGATAGAATTACATAAGGCATACATCTTGTAGGAATGAATGATAAATGAAGGTTTTATATTTGTGATATAAGTTCAAGTTGGATTATTGGATTAATTCTTGAGGCCACTGGTTCACCNCTGGTTCCCCCCCCCCCCCCCCCATCAGTTATTCTAACATATATATCATTTTGTTATTTATGGTGAAATTTGATTCTATGTTATTCATGATATTGTTGTATTTCATTTATTTTTGGCATTATGCAATCTTGTTGAATCTGTATATGTTGTGCAATCTATCTCCAATTAGGCATCTAACAAGATCTGTTTGATTGATTCCCTAGAACAAAATTGACCAAGTGAGAAAATCTTCTTAGCAAGGCCATGCCTAAAAGGAACATACCAACCTATTCTACTATCAATAAATAAACCATATATAGAGTTTTCACATGACCATAAGGTCCTCACAAGATCTTGCAATCCATCCCAATCTTAGGGAACGATAAGTAAACCAACTATTAGTTGTTATAGTTAACTTACTAATAATAAGAGGATCCAATCATATCCAATCTTGCATTGATAGAAACATTCTAGAGATTACACATCCATGAGGATAACCCTAGAAAAACATCATATGAATAAGAAAACACTTACATAAATATCTTGTTTCAATGCACTACTTAACTAGGGGAGATGAGTCAATAATGGAGTGGTGTCCAATAGTGAGGATGGGAAAAGGGAACAATTAGTTCAATAATAAAGCACAAAAAATATCATCTCAATACTTATCCCCAAAAATATTCTTGTAAATTTGAAAAATCAACCAATCATGTGATGGCACATCAACACACCAATAAACATGACTTAGTGCACAAGTATGGCATTTATTTTTTAGGATCATTTTTGACACCTTGGCCAAAAAGTCATGTGTTGTGGCATCATATTTGACCAAGTGGACTTGAAACCATAATTTTAAGTGGGCAACTTGACAAGTAAGAAGATGTACAAAATTCAAAATAATGTGAAATATCTAAGAAACATTTTGGAAGGTGTGAAGTTAGGGTGCTCCACTATAGGACCCTACCCCAGCAAGCAATACAAGAATGACACTTTGGCACAAATATTTGATTCGCACATTCACCTTTTGTATGACTCGATGATAGTCATATAATTGTTATAAAATATTTAAAAAAATAGCACACATCCCTTGAAAACCATGAAGGTGTGACTATCAAGAAAACAATTTGAAATTTTGGCAATATCTATAATGATGGTGGTGTTGGAATATAATATTCTATATCAACAATTCCTATAATAATTTATAGGCCCAAGAAGCATAGTGATGAGAGTTGATTAAAATGCTAAATGAAATCACCATTTAGGAACTAAACTCATCTGATTTGAAATATGGAATGAATTGGATAGGTATGTGTAGTCAATAATAATTGATCACCACAACATTGGGTAGGTGCACCATGTAGCAGTAATATTGACACTACCCTAGAGCACATGTAAAGTTATCAATAAGAGCTTAGACCCATCAATCTTTTCATATAGGTGCTACATTGTACACTTTAATAGACTGCTAAAGAGGGGTACAAGTCATACTACGATAAATTTTTGGGCCTATCATCACCAAATATGATGATTGGTAATTGTTGAATTATTAGAAAAACATCATGTAGGCGAAAAAATCATGTAAGCATTTGCATAATAGAGCTTGAGTTTCTTTAATTGGTATTTAATAAAATAAATTTATAATTACTTTTCAATTATAAAGACTAAAATAGGGTGACCAATTTAGAGAAACAATTAAAACACTATGTTGGTGAGGTTGCCACCAAGGTGCAAATCTCCATTGGGTCATTGCTCTCGTAGGCTTGTGCCTATATTGGGTTGTTGTGCTTGTGAATTTGAATGGCTAGAGTGTTTGGCGGTCTTAAATATGGTTGACTCTTATCAATGTGAAAAAAAATACTAAAATAAAATTATTATGTCACTTCTTTGTACTTGGGTTATTGGTCTTAAATTCAAGATTCTAAGGAGATATTTTATAGGGTATAATTGCTATGCATGATAAAATGGAAGCTATGTTGGATTAATTTCTTGTTATTTTTAGTATAGACCCTATAACTAAGAGGTAACCTCATTGAAATCTATGGATAAACCTTATTTGTATTTTTAAATAGAATCAATAAATATTGATTATCGACATAAATATCATTTTTTATATGTTAACAATTTTAAATGTTGTTGGAACTGTCTTCTCTCCTATGGGTCTCTTCGTACGACACATGGTCTACATTGTTGTTTGTGCTTCTTTTCATTTGATGGGACACATGTTTCTTCCTTTGCGGAAGTATCAACTATATATTTTAGGTTTATTTTTGGAGAATATTATTTGATATCTCTATGTATTTGGGATGGGGGATACTAATAGGCTTATTTCGGCAAGTTGTATTAGCTCTTAGACTATTAGTTTCTTTGTGCTTGGCCTTTTCTCATATGGCCAATATTGTAAACATTAGTAGCTTTAGGATTGATGGGGTAGTAACTTTATCCCCCTTCTTTTCTGTATTTTGTAGCGATTTTAGGTTTTCTTTTTCTGGGCAGAAGTGGAGGTTTTCTTTCCGGGTTCTTTCCTCCATGATTCCTTGTTGAACCCGTGCAAAAATAAATATATTTATAATATTAAAATATAATACAGTGGCTATGTCCACTTTTGTTTTAAAAAAAATAAAAAAATTAAATATACTCATTTCAAGTTAGTAATATTTTTATAAAAATAAAATTACCTTTGTCTTTCAATTATTCAATAGTTCTAATTTAATTCTAAAAAGTATATTTCAATAGAATGTATTTGAAAGGGATAAAAGTGCATACTATTGGCTTTCAAAATTATAACTCCATTATCTTAGACTTGTCACTTGATATCCATGCACAGTGAATATGACTACACAATCAAACAAGTAAAAGTTGTCATGAGATAAACGATAAATTTGGGTCAATACTCTCTTCCTTAGATTCTACAAACCCCATAAGGATGATTCCCTTGAGGTTATGTTGAAAGTAAGAGAAATGAAATATAGTCAACTAGGCCTTAACTAACAATGTCCTAATGACATCTATGAGTAGGCCTTGTTGACTTCCTGTAAATCGTACTAAATACTAGATTGAATATGCTCCAAGTATGTAAATTGAGTTGTATCACCTAAGACGAGCCCCTTGATATTTCATTTTGAATATGCAATCCAAAAATATAAATATATAACCCTCTATATTTTCATCAAATAGTAAATCCCTCATAATTTGGTATAAGTTACCATAATGGTTTATATATATAGATGGAAATCTTATGTACACAACCCCTAGAATGTATGATTTAATTATGTGCTAGTGCAAGTCTATAAAAAAACATAAAATTGGATTATGCATAGAGGTCGACCCAAAACCAAAACTAAATTTCTACTAATAGATATGTTTTGAAGTGTCTGGAAGTGATTGTGGTATAAAAAGAGAAATATATGAATGCCTTGATCATTTGGGAAACTAAGTCAAGTTTTATCCCCTGTACAAACATGTGTGACAGATAAAATATATGGAAACTAGGAATATTTCTATAACTCATAAGATGGGTGTTATGATTAACCAAACATGCATCTTTATGAAACTGATAACATATGTAATTATCTACTTTAATGATCCACAAATGGACAAGATGATCCAATTTGCATTGTAGTAGAAATATTTACATCAAATAAACATCAAAACACGTTCACAAGTTCTTACATAGACCAATTTTCAGAATACTTGTTGGATGATGTCAGTTTTGGGTACTAATCATGTTGTTGATATTCATGTTTTGTCACTGAAGTCAACATATGTTTTTTGTGGAGAGAACAGACTAGTTACTTGACTAGCAGAAGTGTACGGATAGTGTATAGATGTTTCAGAATGATCAAAGTTGTTATATAAAGAAGGATGTGTATTGACCTTATTCCTAAGGTCGCTTGGCTTTATGTTACATGTTGAGGTTGTTAAATTTGTTTTGGTGAAGACTGGTTTGTAGACTGTAACTGTGATGCTTGACAGAGAAGGTCTCTATGTTTCAGGTATATCTTATTGGCGAAGATATTTTAGATGAAGCAAGCTTACTGGAGGACTGTAGACATATTTTGGAATAATCAGTTGTGTTCGATTGGCGTGAACATTTTGATGACGTCATCTGTGGTGTGTATTCTGGAGGAGACCTATTTGTTGGCTGACTTCAGACATGTAGCGTGTAATATGAATTATGAGCGTGGATTGCGGATCTAGGAGTATAATGGACTGTATTTAATGTTTACTTGTTATAGCTACCATGTGTATATTAGCAAGGGGTTAAATATTGTATATTGGGAAAGCCTAATTGGCCGACCTAATTAATTATTTGTGTATTAGGAAAGCTTAACTGGCCGACCTAATGAATTATTGTAATAGGGTATATATGATTGATCTTTTCTTTTGGAAAGATGTGGAAGTGGAAGAGATTGAAAAGGAAGAGAAGTGAAAGTTGAGAGGCTTGTTTTGTTGTTGGATGTAGAGCAAAGTTTGTGATAAGAATACTTCATTGGAACTGACCAAGAAAAGACAGATGCTATCAGACAGTTCATTGGATTGTATATTCCTATATACACTTGTTCAGAGTGTGAATCCTTGAGCTTTAACCTTCATTGGGAAGTGTGCCTAGGCAATGAACCTACTACTTTTCTTGTCTCCTAACAGGGACTGTGTACTGTAATGTTGTAATAAGCTCCTGACAGGGCTATATCTTTTAACAGGGATACCAAACTTTCAGTACATTATTTGTGGGTGCTAATTCTCATCGGGGTTTCAGCTTTAACAGGGTTTCCTCAACAAAAAGTATTGTGTTATTGTGTTATCATTTACATTGCAGTTTTGGTTTATAAAGTTTAAAGTTTAATAATCTACATCACAACTGATTCACACCCCCTCTTAGTTGTCTTGTGGACTCTTATTCCTTCATTGGAGAGAAGTAGTTGGCACTTTTGTGTACACCTTGAACATAATTCATATCAGAGAAGGTACAAGTAAGACTCCTTATGAATTATGGTTTGATCATACACCTACTGTAAAATATTTCAGAATATTTAGAAGTAAATGTTATATCAAAAGAGATTATGAGATAGGGAAGTTTGATGCTAGAAGTGATGAAGAAATTTTTCTTGGCTATTCTACTAAGAGTAAAGTATACAAATGTTTCAACCTGAGATTGAAGAATTTGATTGAAAGCACCAATGTGAGGATAGATGAAAAATTTTAGATTCAGGAAAGAATGTATGACTGTGGTTAGATTACAGAGATGAAAGAGGTTACTATTGAACCTGAAGAACCTTTGATGATTGAAAATGAGATTGAAGATGAAGTGATTGAAGTTACTGAGACTCCAAAGACGCCGAGGTATGTTAAGAAGAACCATCCTGAAGATCAAATTATTGGTGACGCAAATAAAGGTATGATGACTAGATCTAGAGTTAGAGATGAAATTTGTTTGATTTCTCAAGTTGAGCCGAAGACTACTGACGAAGCATGTAGAGATGAATCTTGGACTAAATCTATGGAAGAACTTGAACAGACAAAGAAAAACAATACTTTGGAATTGGTTCCAAGGCCTAAGAACAAAAATGTGATAGGTACAAAATGGGTTTTCAGAAATAAGATGAATGAGGAAGGAACGGTGGTAAGAAACAAGGCTAGATTGGTGTGTAAAGGATACTCACAACAAGAAGGCATTGACCATGAAGAAACATTTTCTCTTGTTTCTAGGTTGGAAGCTATGATATTATTTCTTGCTTATGTTGCACATAAATACTTTAAAGTATATCAGATGGATGTGAAATTAGCATTCTTGAATGGTGCTCTAGAAGAAGAAGTTTACATTGAGCAACCTAGTGGATTTCCTTTGACATAGGATGGAGACATAGTTTGTAAGTTGAAGAAAGCATTGTATGGACATAAACAAGCACCTAGAGCATGGTATGAAAGATTGGACAAGTATCTACTTTGTCTTGGTTTCAGAAAAGGTAATGCAGACATTAATTTTATATTTAAGAACTGATGAAGATGGAATCTTAATCATAGAATTTTTTGTTGATGATATCATTTTTGGAGGCAATGATAAGATGAGTAAGAAGTTATCTAAAGAAATGGAAAATGAATTTGAGATGTCAATGATTGGTGAAATGAAATTTTTTCTTGGTTTGCAAATTAATCAGACTAAGAATGAAATTTTTATATCTCAGACCAAGTATCTTAAGGAAATGTTGAAGAAGTTTGGAATGGAAGATTGTAAACCAGTTGGAACACCTATGGTGACTGGACATAAACTGACTAGTAATGATGAGACTCAAAGTTTAGTTCAGACAAAGTATAGATCTATGATTGGTGGTCTACAATATCTAACTCACACTAGACCAGATATTACCAATGCAGTTGGTATTGTGGAAAGGTATCAAGTAGATCCCAAAGAGACACATCTTGTTGTTGTGAAAAGAATTTTTAGATATTTGAAAGGAACAACAGAATATGGATTATGGTATGAAAAATCAAATGATTTTATTTTACAAGATTATACAGATGTTGATTGGGCAGGTAATATGGATGACAGAAAGAGTACTAGTGTGGTGCATTTTTACTTGGGATAAGGTTGGTTTCTTGGTTGAGAAAGAAGCGGAACTGTATTGCTCAATCTACTACTGAATCAGAGTATGTTGTTGCTGCAATAAATTGCACATAAGTTGTTTGGGTGAAACAAATGTTGAAGTACATTGGAATAATTTTTGAAGAACTAGTGGTTATCCATTTTGATAAAACTAGCATAGTGAATATGTCGAAGAATCCTGTAATGCATTCAAATACTAAACATATTTCTATTAAGTATCATTTCTTGAGAGAGAAGGTAGCAGAGAAAGAGATTAAACTGGAATATATTAGCACAAAGGAACATATAGCAGATATATTTACAAAACCTTTTCCAAAGATGCTTTTGAGTATCTCAGAAGCATGCTTGGGGTTAGAGCCCCTCCTTGTGATAATTAATTGATGCAGATATGCATAAGTCTAGTGACTTTCAGAGCTATCTCATTTTCTGGACTTGATGTGTGGATCTACTCCTCATGGGGAGTAATCGAAGGAACACTAGAGCACATTTGGGTGATCTTGCACCTGGCTGTTGGACATGAAGATTTGAAAAAGCTACAGAAGATTATAGATAAGTTATGGCACCCTTTTCTATTTTTTCCAAAGGGGGAAGGAATATATGTGAAAATCCCTACTGTTTTGGGGAGATCTGTGTTGAGGATATTGACAAGATTGTATTGAGAGGATAAAGTATTTTTGAGTTAATTTTGGTTTGATGGATTTTCCCATATGTTTTCATCAATGCCAAAGGGGGAGATTGTTGGATGATATTATTTTTAGGTACTGATCATGCTATTGATATTCATGTTTTGTCATTGATGTCAACATATGTTTCTGTGGAGAGGACAAACTAGTTACTTGACTAGAAGAAGTGTATGACCACTATACGAATGTTTCAGAATGATCAAAGTTGGTTATATGAAGAAGGATGTGTGCTAAGATTATTCTTAAGTTTTCTTGGCATTATGTTACATATTGAGGTTGTTACAGTTGTTTTGGTGAAGACTGGTTTCTAGACTGTAACTATGATGCTTGACAGAGAAGGTCTCTGTGTTTCAGGTATATATTACTGGCGAAGATATTTCAGATGAAGCGAATTTACTAGAGGACTATAGACATATTTTGGAATAATGGGTTGTGTTTGATTGGCATGAACATTCTGATGACAGAAATTGTGGCGTGTATTCTGGAGGAGACCTATTTGTTGGCCAACTTCATACATGTAGCGTGTAATATGAATTGTGAGCGTGGATTGTAGATATGGGAGTATAATTGGTGGATTGTATTTGATGTTTACTTTTTATAAGTACCATGTGTATCTTAGCAAGGGGTTAAACAATTATTTGTATATTGGGAAAGCCTAATTGGCTGACCTAATTAATTATTTGTGTATTAGGAAAGCTTAACTGGTTGGCCTAATGAATTATTGTAATAGGGTATATATGAGTGATATTTTATTTTGTAAATATGTGGAAGTGGAAGAGATTGAAAAGGAAGAGAAGTGAAAGTTGTAAGGCTTGTTTTGTTGCTAGATGTAGAGAAAATTTTGTGATAAGAATACTTCATTGGAACTAACCAAGCAAAGACAGTTGCCATCAGACAGTTCACTGGATTGTATATTCCTATATACTCTTGTTTGGATTGTGAATGCTTGAGGGTGGCTTTAACCTTCTTTGGGTAGTGTGCCTAGGTAGTGAGACAACTATTTTTCTTGTCTCCTAACAGGGACTGTGTACTGTAATGTTATAATAAGCTCCTGACAAGGCTAAATATTTTAACATAGATACTATACTCTTAGTACATTATTTGTGGGTGCTAATTCCCATCAGGGTTTTACCTTTAACAGGGTTTCCTCAACAACAAGTATTGTTTTATTGGGTTGGCATTTCTTGTGTTAACATTTACATTGCAGTTTTGGTTTATAAAGTTTAAAGTTTAATAATCTATATCACAACTGATTCACCCNCTGATTCCCCCCCCCCCCCCCCCTCAGTTCTCTTGTGCATTTTTATTCCTAACAATACCATGATAGTAAACACCCAAATAGTCATGCTGATACTTGTGTCATGAATAACTCTTCTAAAAGTTTCCCTTAATTTGTAGTACTTAGTTGATACGATAGATTGAAGAAGAACCACTAAATTGATTATTTAGAATTTCCTTAACAAATTAAGAACACCTCTACAACTATGTCATTCTTCGAGCTACTCAATTAATCTCTTCCACCACCAAGAAATAAAACATACATAAAGTTTCACAATAGTATTAGGGCCTTATGAGATTATGTCATTTATCCCAATCTTAAGGTGTAACCAAGTAAACTAAATCTCAGTCATTGAAATTAATTCATTAGCAACATGAAGATATAATTAGATATAATATTTCATTAATAAATACATTCTTTATATATGACATTTACAAGGATGAAGAGTTGGGAAAAGAATTTTATAATTCAAATACAAATCCACATGTACACATATCTTCTTTTAACAAATACCCAACTAACAATCTATGTAATAATGGAACTTGGGCACAAAAAATTAATACGTGTGTCACACACTCACCCTATACACAACTTAATGAAAATTATAACACCTATTTAGAGTAAATAAATTGATAAATATCACTAATTGAGAGAAGTAACCCATCAATCCTGTAAGATTTGGCTATAATGTAGCCACCCAAGATCTAGAGGCAATGGAAAGCACAATAATAAGAGAGAACTAGTATGATAAGAATAAACTATATTCTTATCAAGAATGCTACACAATAGTTGGATTGGCTCAATTCGAATCAAATTGAATTAGAATTAATTTAATATTATATTGGAGACCCCTTGGTTATATAGCCAAGGTGAGTACAAATGAGTGAATGATATAATGATAAATGTCATTTTCTCATTGCATGGTAATCAAGAGACAATTTTTTCCTGCCTAAAGTGGAATCACATGTCCACCAAAGGTGGATCATCCTCCAATGTGTAATAAAGTATGTGCAAAAATGGTGGATATTGATAAAGTGATAAGTGCATTAAAGGTGGAGTCAACATATAAAGTGGAATGTGATAACATGATAACACAATCTAAAGTGGAAATAGTCCTAAAAGCTCCTATGTGGTCCCTAAGTGAGCTTAAGTAAAGTGTAATTAGTACCTAGGTGTGAAGTTACCAAGGTAAAATTCTTTAATTACACCAAACCCCCCCCCCCCCCCNACACCAACCCCCCCCCCCCCCCTCTAAATTGCAAATTAGGGAGAATGTACAAAATCCAACAATGCAAGATGGGTCTTGGTTTTTAGGCAATGTAAGGTATCGATGTACAAATGCAATGAAATCTCTCCCAAATAGAGAAAGGAAGAAAATCTAGTAGGACAAAACTCCTACCCAAAAAAGAGATGTAAATGCAAAAGAACCCTTGAATAAGAAAGAGAAGGACAAAACCACGTGTGAGGAAAAAGTCCCTGCCCCCTACATAAGAGAGAATAAGAGAGACCAATTAGCTTCCCCCCTCAATCTAGAATGTACACCAATGGCAGATACTCCAAATTGGATGTAGAAGATGATCCATGATCATAGAACAACATTATTTCCCTTAGGAAACAACAAAACCAAAGGTGTATGAATGAAGTCTTCTCAATCATAAAATGAATATGTATGAATAAATCTCAAGATGTAGGGAGTCTCTGAAAACTGCTCAAGTTTCCCCATGTTGATGCTGAAAGTTTCCCCCTCTACAACAAGTGTATTAGACCACATTGCTCAAAAATACAAATGAGGATATGGTGGAGATGAATTTAGAACAATAACCAAATAGTCAAGTATCTCCTCTAAAGATAAAGAGACCTCCTCCAAATGCTTGTCCAAAGTATCCACAATCATGTCAAATTATGAAGGATGATCATGTAGACAATGAATAAGAAGGTCAATGTGTTCTCGTAATAAATGAAGAATGATCATCTCCATCAAATAAAAAATGAACATTATTAATAGTGTCTCCCAAATATACAAGATAGGAATCTACAAACAAATTTGCAATGTTTGTTAAGTAGTCATCCTAAGGAATTGTATCTGGAAGACAATATATATCCTGATGCATTAAATCAAAAGAAGCCAAAATTGTAGCAACACAAGCATCATAGAGAGAAATAATAGATGTGATCTCGATAGGATGAGATGGATTGGAAGGCTCAAGAACTAGATCAAATGTGAATATGCCCAACTTCAAGTAGCAAAATTTCTCCTCAAAATTAGTATTCACAATAGAAGAGTGGTCATCATCTGAAGAATCATAATCATCAATAGGAACAAATTTTTTAGAGGAGTACAGTCGAGAAGCATGATCCACCACCCTAGTAGAAATGATAGATATAATCTCAAAGTCTCTAATGATAATTGAATCAGGAGTGAAATCCACAGTCTTCCTTGTTGCACCATGAGTGATTTGATAGATGGAAAGAAGATCATTGGTCAAGTGAAGTACACACAATACATCATTGAAGGTTCCATCCCAATTTCTAATGGATTCTTTCCCAATCACATTCATATATATATGAGTTCCCATCAAAATAAGTGGCATATTTGAAGACTTAAATGAAGAGAACATAGATTGTGAAGATGCCAAATGATGAGAAACCCCTAAATCTAAAAGTCATCTCCCTGAATCATGACCTGTATTAGCACAAAGAGCTTATCCTCTATTCTTACTTATCCCAAATGTGTAACTCTTTTCCTCATAAAATTCTATTTGTTGTGAAGAATAAGTTTTAGTGGACTTTCTTTATGGAAAATTGATTCTATTCTTCTCAAGAATATACTTCAATTCATCATATCCTTCTTATAACAATAGTGATCTTCATGTCCACTCTTCATGAAATATGCATAAGAAGACTTATCCTTCTTAGATGATTCTCCCTTATGAGAGGATTTATAATCTCCTTGTTGAGGAGAGGAAGAGTGTGCTTTATTCTTGTGAGGCTTAGGCTTTGATTGTTTCTTCTTCTTGTTGGATCCTTTCTCATGAGAATCCACCAATGCATGTGACTTAGATGACTTAAGAATCCCACAGTGATAAACTTTGATTTCTCAAGCATCAAAATCACCATAAAATAATCAAATTAAGGTTTAGTGTAGGTACTTCCCATTGTCAATAGATGAGTTTTAAAATTTAAAAAATAAAGTCACATATTCTGAAGGAAGCTTTCACAACAAGTTTAAGAGTAATTGTGTATCCTTATTCTCAATACCACAATCTTTGATTTGTTCTCTAAGACCATTTTCCCTATTGACACAACCTTAATTGTGTCAAAGTTCTTAGGATCAAATATGAGAATTTTTCTCTCAATATTGCATCCCCTAATCTCATCAACTTGACCATACAATTGTGATAGTGTATCCTATGCTTCCTTGATTGTCTTACACTTTGCAACATGAAAGAGGAGATTAGGTGAAATATATTTTATCAAAGTACCAAGATCCATAAAAAAAATTAATGAGTCACTCTTTTTTAAGATTAGGAACAACATTAGGATCTAAGGGTCCTGAAGATATTCCATCAACATAATTATTCAAACCTTTTTCCATTAATTTACTTCATACATTATATATCTTTCCATGTTACATAATTATACGTAGTTAAAAGTGGAAATTTAGGATAAACCATAACAAAAAATGGAGAGAGAGAGAGAGAGAGAGAGAGAGAGAGAGAGAGAGAGAGAGAGAGAGAGAGAGCAATATAAANGGAGAGAGAGAGAGAGAGAGAGAGAGAGAGAGAGAGAGAGAGAGAGAGAGAGAGAGAGCAATATTAAATCAATCAAAGAACCCCCCTCCCAAGAAAAAAATAAAAAATAAAAAATGAAGATCTTGGAACTTTATTCTTAGTGAATGTACAATAGCTACTTGTAAAACAAGAGAAAAGTGAACTTTTGATTTTGATGTTACAACTTCCTCAATCAAGCTATAATAGACTCAAATGACTTATGCAAAAGACCAAAATAAGATCTAAGCATTACAAATGTCAAAATATGCCAAAAAAGACCAAGTTCTAAAAGTGATATTTCTTCCCATAATGGATACAAAATAATAGTAGATCTAAGAAGTAGAAAAAAAATTATACACTTAAAAAAATGGCACCTAAAAAGGAGTTTGTATGAGCATGAATGATGCCTCTAAAGTTGCAAAAATGAGGATTACTCAGGCACAACTATGAAAGACTAAAATTTATGAAAATTTCAGACACTAAAATCGAAAACCACATGCACCTATTTGTAGAGCATGAAATTCTACCCCAATTTTTTTTGAAAAAATGCTCGAATAAAGGAGTCTGGATGACTGAGATGTTGTTGTTTAAAAATTGTATGTATACTTATGATGCATGAATCACTGTCGCAACTCCAAACATCAAATGGCTATAGATTTGGCCTTTGATGTCCAATTTGGATGAAACAAAAGTTGATCTTGGTATTTTTGGACCTCCTCAATGTGATTTCATGCTTTGATTTTTCCCTGAAATAGAAATCAACAAAGAGGAACCCCCAAAATTGACTAAAATATGCACTCAAATCTCTCAAAAGACTATCCAATGACACTTAACAAGCTCTAATACCATGTAATATTTGGCTATAAATGTAGCCATCCAAGACCTAGAGGCAATGTAAAGCACAATAACAAGAGAGAAATTATATGATAAGAGTAAATTTTATTCTCACAAAGAATGCAATACAATAATTGGATTCACTCAATTGGAATCAACTTGAATTAGAATGGATTGAATATTATATAGGAGACCCCTTTGTTTTATATCCAAGGCGAGTACAAAGTAGTGGATGAGACAATGACAAATGTCATTGTATCATTACATGATAACTAAGAGACAACCTATCACCCACCTAAGGTGGAATCACAAGTTCACCATAGGTGGATCATCCTCCAATGTGTAGTAAAGTATGTGCAACAAAGGTGGAGAGCGATAAAGTGATAAGTGAACTAAAGGTGGAGTCAACACATAAAATGGAATGTGATAATATGGTAACACCACCTAAAGTGGAAATGATCCTGAAAAATCGTATGTGGTCCCTAAGTAAGCTTAAGTAAAGTGTAATTAGTACCTAGGTGTCAATTAACCAAGGTAAAATGATTTAATTACACCAACAAAACCATCAATATGCCAAAATGTTTTTGTCATCCATGTGGTAGTGGCCACAAAATTCTAATTGTATTTGAACAAAGCGATAAAATTCAAAAAATAGAATATGGGCCCTTGAAAAATATGAATGCACGGGTGAAAAGGAAAAAATATTACAATATGATGATGTTAAATAATAATAATATACATTAATATAGTTCTCACAATACCATTCATACCTAATAAACACAACAATGATGCATTAAAAAGTCAAATGAAATCGCCACATGAATTAAAATCACCAAGGAGAGTATGTAACATGTATAGATTGGATAGGTTGTGTGCAATCAACAACAATAAACCCACCACATCACCAAGTGTATTTCATGTAGTACAATAAGATTGACTCCACTTTGGAGCACACCCAACAAATCAATAAGAAGGTCTAGTAGGTGCCATATGATATAATTTAATAACCCACTAAAGAGGATTAAAATACCTTGCGATAAATTCTTGTACGAGAAATTACCAAAGGAAATGCATTGTCGTTAACTATATTTCTAAAGTATCCATGTAGACTATTATGAAGGTATTATATATAGCTCCAACTAAAAGGTCTAAATTACGCACTTGAGAGCACTGTAGATATAAAGTTGGAAAATACACAACTTAAAGAGCATGATGAACACATGATTGCACAATAAAAGGGCCATCGTAAGAGTTATAAACATGTCAATGCACATTTAAACTAAAGAAATGCAAGCAAGGAGAAAATTTATACAAGTTAAACTGAATCATAATGGGCTATATCTGATCATAATGAAACCATAACCACAAATAATAAAAATAAACATCTAATCAAATAATTTAAACATGTATTTGGGTAATACAAACTACCATGGGTAGAAATCTACATAATAATATTAATAGTAAAAATCCAATGTATGCATTGTTCTCCCTCATTTTTCATTTACTATTGTAATTGATATATAAACTTGAACCCATCAACCAATTGCCACTTGAAATTATAATGGTCTCAACTAGTCACCCCTTATATCATTCCCTTATCTAGGACTATGTTGCAAGTATGAGCTTGTCACTGGAGCTAGACCATGACCATCTATTGTAAGTAAGTAACTAGCGCAAGAAGAATATATTAAGATATATGCTACAAATACTTTATATTAATATGCCACTTTGAGGGGAAAACATTATAATCCTATTAAAGGGAGATACCTCCCACAGTTTTCAATAACAACTCAATGCTCAACATGATGGTAATAACTATATATATATATATAGTATTATACTGTAGATACAACCCAAACTAACCTGGATACTTAATATGACTCCTACAATGAACTAAATACATTTATATGATAATAATAATAGTTATGTAACATATTCAATAATTAAGGTAGCCACAAGTTAGCTACTCATATCACAATACAAAATATAGGGTTAGCAATGTACCATTGCCATATGTTTTATAAATGCATTGTCCTCAATGTTAAGTTTTTAATTTTATTCTTCTTCATCTCTTTTTCTTGCTTCCTCTTCTTCTTCTTCTTCTTCTTTTTTATTTCTTGTTCTTATTATTTTTTCTCTTGTTCTATCTCTTACTCATACTCGTACTCTTTCTTTTTCTATCTCTTTCTCTTTCTCTCGATCTTGTTCTTTCTCATGTTCTTTCTTTCTCTTATTTCTTGTGCTTTCTCTTATTTCTTGATCTTTCTCTTGCTTCTTATCCTACTCTCACTCTTGATCTTTTTCTTTTACTTCCTTTCTTTTTCTATTTTCTTCTATTTATTTGACTTTACTTTTTTCCTTTTTCTTCTTTTTTTGCTACTTCTCGTTGTGAAAATATCTCCAAAAAATACTTTTGTGACAAGTAACTTGTTTATGCTCTAATTTATTTAATTTTTTTAAAAATTGGTCTCTCCAATTACCTCCTCAAAGTCCCTTTGAAAATTAGGTAGAAATATGCTCAGATATGTGAAATATATGCTTTACAAAAATATAGGGAAGAAACTGAAATTTTGCAATAACTCACTCAATTCTGCTTGGATTGATTTAGAATTTGGATGGAAGGTGCTTCAATATGGTAGTAAAAAACCCTTTGAAAATTATAAAACAAATATTCAATTTGAAAGATATGTGGTCTCCAATATGATCTCCAAAATTGATGAAAAAGCCTTGCCTTCATAGTGTCGAGATCATGCTCTGATACCACTTGGAAGGAAATAAATTGCACAAGAAGAATATACTATGATATATGTTGCAAATAGTTGGTAATAATATACCACTTTGAGGGGGCATCCTCCTAATTTACTTCAAGGGGGATAGCACCAATAGTCTTCAATAACAACTCAATACTTAACATGATGATAATAGCTAACCTTTACCTCCTACATATACCATATTATGCCTTGGATACTTAAATATGAGTCCTAGGATGATATAAATACATATATATGATTATGATAATAATTACATAACATATTTAAGATTTGAGATAGCCACAAGTCAGCTACTCATTACACAATACACACTAGAGAGTTAGGGATATAACATCTATCCTTTCTAAAATTAGATTCTTAATTTGTAAGATAACACTTATAAGAATCTAGTCATTATTCCATAAAATTTTGTGCTTAAAATATTGAGTTGAAAAATTCAAGATTTATATTTATACGCATCTTCTAGGTTATTAGCAACATAGAAGATAATCACTTTATTTACACTGTCAACTAATTCAAAGAGTATCAAATGGAATCACATCATAGAATTTTATAACAACACATATAATGTCAATGTTTTCCCATGTCTTCGTATTTATAATTTTATTAAAGGGGCTTGACTTCTTATCAAGATTCTCATCAATCTTCCATATGCACACAACATGCCCCATCATGCTTTTCAACACAACCTCTTGTTTAGATGAAAGTACCAAAGAAAAGACATAAATATGTAAAGGGACAAATTTCATCCTAGACTATACTATAAATGTGACCCAATTCTATTACAAAACTAGACTTTTCATAACCTCTACAATGTAGACTTAATTCAAGAATATTAAAATTACAATCATCAATCATAGAGAGATAATAGAATCATTGTACATAAACATAACCTAAATCATAAGAGCGAGTATTTCTCTTTTTTCCTTTTAATAATTCATTACAATCAATATAGACATTGTAGTTTGGATTAATACTTATTGTTTAATCACTTAACTCTAGTTAAGTATGGGTGACTTTATTTTCATGAATTTTGAGGAGTTTATAATTTGTGCCCAATGTTATCTTTTCCCTATAGTTTTCCCTTCTTTGATTGTTTATTTTTAGACCTAATATTTTCTTTAAAAAATTGCATGTTGCCTATTAATGAGCTCTTAAGGGTTGATCTTGATCAGCTATCGAGATGTGAAGTGAAATTGGAAGCACCTACAGAAGGATGTGTCAAAGTAAATTTTTATATGGCCTAAAAAGGAAATTTGGGGCTATCAGGGGTTGGGTGTGTGCAAGAGATTCCATAGGCAACATCCTATCGATAGAATCTAAAAAACTAGAGGATGGAACAAATAATGAAGCAGAGGCTCAAGCAACACTTCTGGCTATTGAGATGGCTAAAAAATTTCAAGTAGAAAGACTTCATCTAGAAGGTTACTTGTAGATTATAGTGAATCTCATTGTCATGATTAAATCTCATGTATGAAAAATTTACAAAATCATTGCCATCATAAGCAAGAAGTTGATGAAATTTTGCAATGTCAAAATATCCCATGTATATCAAGAGGGCAACACATTGGTAGATTACCTCTCCAAATTGGCAGTCGATATGAATTGTCAATAAGGATGCAATTGTGATGTGGCACCCTTTTCAAATTATGATGTGGTGATTGAAGTGTAGTGGAGGCGGAGGTAGATGGGTGACACAATGCTTCATAGAGCATTTTTGAAAAAATTGAAAAATGAGGACGATGGGGAATGTGGTGAAGTGACCTACCTTCAATGCCAAGGAATGTTGGAAGACGATTTCTCATGCCCAAAAGGACAATGAGTAAATACTCATACTACCTAGGAACCACACATATTAGAAATGGAAAAGAGGGAATTTTTCATTTGATGAAGAGGCGGTGTATTGGAGTAGCTTCTGGTAGATGGATACAAATTTTATTCTCAAGGCATCCAAACATCAGATGGCCTTTTGGGGCCAAGTTTCCATAGAGAGTTTGAAGCATATTTTTACGATGAATGACCCCTAGTTTCTCATCATGTTTTGCGGGTTACTGGGCATTGATTTCTTGATTGTAGAATACAAATTATGTTAAAAAATAAACATTTCATCTCTTTTTTGCATGTGGGGACTCGAATTCAATGATGTTCATGAAGTTCAAATAGTGGTCACGAGATGTGTAAGGACGGAGTGGACGCAGGGTCTCAAAGCTTACCTTCAATTTGTAGTGCTAGGAACCAGATTCAAAACTGATAGAGGGACTAGATACATGTACCAGGATACCCACCAAACATTCACCCTTTCATTCTTTACCATACGAGGGTGAATAGGCATACGAGGAAGATGGATGCACAAAAAATGTGGAAAGTGATTTGTGACTACACTATGGATTGGGAAAGGGTCATCAAATCAGGGAAATGCAAAGAATAATTTGACAAGTCGACCCTCAAATTCAAATTGATTTACTACTGGAGGGTTCTTGGCATTGAAAATGACAAGGAGAAAAACAATGTGAGAGGTAGACAAGCTACCATACAAAGAAACCACATGAATGGTGCACCAGATGGAGGTCGGGGAAGGAGAAGGAATACCATAGCTCATGGAAGGGGAGGCGACCCTAGAGAATGGAAAAAAAGGAGAGGAAAAATAACTTGATGCCAAGGTGGTGAGGGAAACAACGCTAGTGGAGCCAGGCCCATTAGAATTTTGGGTGTAATCCTTTGGTTTCATATTTTTTGTATGTCAAATCAGAATTGGATTACTATTTCTTTGTGGGGTGACCCATTTTGGAAGATATGTGGAGCAGTGCTCATTTTTGTGAATATTACATGATAGATAGAAATAATGGATGTAAATGTCTAATTGTTGATCTTGATTTTTTGTATATGAGGTATATGGTTTAGGGTGTATGTAGTGATAGTAGGTTTGAAGGGACAATGGGAGTTTTTGTAGTATGTTTGTGATACATGATGATGAATTTGTGATGAAACTTGGATACTTTGTAATGCACAATTATATTATTAATAATAAAATATAAATTTACAGATAAAAAAAATCCATATGTTTTTCATATCTTAAATTAATTTTACCACATTCAAATATTTCTAAACCCTTACATGTGATTGATAATGACACCCATTTTTTATGCATATTTCATGATGACAACCTATCTCTAAACTTTATTGCATACTTATGAAGTTGTATCTAATATTGTGTTTGATGGTAATTAGATGACAATGTCTTTATTACTATCCATCTTACCTTCTAATTATGGGTTCGTGCTCACCATGGTGAATGTGGTATCTTTAGATTTAATCGAACACAATAAGGATCAAATCCAAATAATCATTTCTTTTAAGGCTCAACCATATTATCTCTAAGCTATATTTTTTCATTCTTTTGGGGGCTTCGTACCTTAGGCTTTCAAGCATTCTTCACTCTTTATCTCTAGATGAAAGTAGAGGTGACACGTGTTGCATTAGTATAGCTTCTCTAAGGTTCACAAGTGGTTTTCTCCATCACATTACATGGGAAAGACATGTGAAAATCTTTGATAGTAGCACAACAAAAGGTACTGGGCCAAGGCTATTTCCTTCAAAGTCGATCTTGCATTGTCCACATATCGCCTAGGTGCAATCAAAAGCTAAAGGCTCATCATGTTGTGTTAGTGCTCCAAGCGTTAGATGTCTCTTAAAGAATAAAAAAAGGTTATACTTTGTGTTTCATGAAGTGGATAAGATAACAGATGGTGTTGTGTGGTTTCACTATGCATGCCAAAGCAATATTCAAGAGAAAAGCCCATAATGGAACACAATTGGTTATTTTTAGAGGAAGGAACAATCCTTGTGTGATCCACATGTCTAGTTTTTAAGCTCTAGAAATAAAGATAATTATAGACTCAAATTTAAGTAATTTTAGTGGAGAGAGTGGACAGTATTTGTGGTAGTAGCTTACATGCGGGTGGAAGCGAAATGCTAAAGCATAAATAATTATCCAACAGATAGTTATAACAACCATTATCATGACACATCATAAGTGAATGAATGCGGAATATTTTTTGTTATTCCTCTATGTTAGGGGTTATTCATAGTTTAAAATCATATTCGGGTTCTATGAAAGGGGTTGGTTGGTTCACATTCTTTCACCAACAGAATTGGTTAACAACACTTCACTTGATAACGCTACGAAAACTATCTAAAATGGTAGCTCCATTCTGGGGATCTTTTCTTTTCACTTAGTTCTTAATAGGGATCAATATTCTACCTTGAAGAGGCATCTTAAAAACACTTGGAAAATTTGCAAGATCAAATCATTTGGGTGACTATGTTGGTATGTACCCAGCTCTCAATTATGAGCAGGTCATTCGCTCTTGTAAAACATCATTAGGAGATATTTTATTATTCTTATGCTTCGTCATTGAAGGATATTATAAACACTATTATTTTACTCCTTTCCATTTAAATACATGATTTCTACCTCCCTAGAAGCCATATCAAGCTAGAGAAATTATTGATTTTCCTCCATATTTCCCCACTACTATAAATTATGAGTGATTTTTTAAAACATTTTCTTCCCAACTACCCTTGAAAAACCTTTATGGTAGCTTGGGTATCCTTATCAGTATTCCCAAGGTGTTTATTCTATTCCCTACCAGCATGTTCATCCTCCCATCTAATATCAAACCATGAGAAACCTTGGAAATGTTGCCATTAGAGAAATAATGTTGACTTTTCAAGAGTGTTTGAGGGTTATTAAGGAAGAACATAACTACCAAGATCAGCTTTCCTTGAAGACTCAGCTACAATAGTAGAAAATAGAGGCTCAAATGAAACAAAAATATCAATTTCTTGTAACACAAGATGTTATTAGGGGAAAAGATAAATTCATGCAGAAAGAGAATTGACCCCTATACACCTTCAAATAATTTGCCTAGTTTTAAATATTCTTTCCCTATTGTTCCTCATGAACATCCCTATCAAGGGATTATTTCCATTCAGAGAAATTAACTTCCTTAATCTTATTTGTGAAAAATATTTTCCCCTCAATACCCTTTTCTTGATACTATTTCACTCTTTAAGGATGGACCTATTATCTGAAGGGTTGACAGGTCACATGAGAGAAGAAAATAAGGAGAGAAACCTATTGATTATGCATCTCCAAATGCTCATAAAGATGAAAAGTTTCTCCTCCTAGAGGATATGGAAAAATTATGAGGAACTACAATAGCAATGTGCTAGCCATATTAAAGGAAGAAGTGAAGAAGACAATTCATGACATTTTTTTATGATCATATTTCTATAGTAAAGATGGGGAAATAACATGCCTATGACTACTTCAATGGCTTTATTCTAGTAGCAGGATGATGTTGCAAATATTGGAAAGGAATATAGACACGAAGATGGTCTTGAGATTAAGGAAGATCATGACAAAGAGCATAAGAGAAGTCTTGCCCTTGAGGTGGCGAATTGTGATGCACATGAGATTATTTCCTAGCCCATACTTAATATAAAAAAAAGAGCCCACATCCCAAGAGAAAAGGTTGGATACTTCTTTAGATTATCATGGTGACTATTATGAAATAATAATGTTTCCTAATAAACAAGGAGCCAAGGATGAGATTTATAAGGCCCAATTTTGGGATCAGTTAGAAGATTCATGCTCATCTAGTGTCATCAAGCCATCATCTCCTAAGATAGAGGACAATGACAAGAAGCTGGAGGAGGATCTCTTACTATCAAAAGAGTCATCAAGGTCACCCCTTATTGGCTAGAAATTCCTAAAGGAATAAAATCATAGTTATGATTCTAGTACCAATCGCTTAGACTTATCACTTTCAAGAGGATGCCATATAAAGCATCTAGCTCAACAAAGGATCTGTAGGTTTCCCCTAGTCATGCTTAATTCTAAACTTGAGGATGAGCATTAAGAGAAGAAAATTATTTTACCCATTCATTATCAGAGGACCATATTCTTAAATAGTTAATCCTCGTTGTTCTTGGTCCTCAAGCGGCATTCTAATAGCTTGTCAGATTATTATTGTTCTCCCTTTTCAAGTTAGTTGTCCACATATAGGAAAATCATTAGAAATCGTTTAGAAAAGGAAGTTGTTTGAATATTATATTCAATGGATTTTTTTTAACTTATTTCTCCTTTTTCTAGTTTAGGTTAAGATAAGTAAGGAGTATTTGTTGTTATTTCTAAGAAGTGTTGTTGCATACCATGCATTCTCCTTAAGGAAATGTATGCTCTAGTTTATAGCTTTCCTTCAAGTGTAGTCATGTGTTGGGTCCTCTTAGTGACTCTATGCCCAATGGATGGATATGCTACTAATTATTAACATTTTATAGGCATTCTAAAGGTTTTTGACCCCTCAATGCAATGTTGAAGCAAGATGCAAAGTTGAACAAATAAAAAGTAAAAAAAGCATTTGCAGTAACATAAGGGCTATTTCATAAGTGCCACATTTGCAAGTTTGTATCAACAAAAGAAAGATTCACATCCACACCCTTTCAATTAGTGATTGATGTTAGGAAAATTGCAGCCAACATACAATAATTTTCATGTAACTCATTTAATATGGCAAGCAAAATAAACACTTTGAATCCATGTGAAAGAGAATAGAAAAAATACCCACATAAATGTGACGCAAGATATAACCTAGAACAAACCTCTTGAGGGAAAAACCCATCATCCAAAAGCATCCATCATCCATGTATTATTAAACAATGCAACATTATAATACATCCATGAAATCCTTTGAAGCCTCAACCATAAAAGAGTGCTCCATATTAACAAGCAACCAACCACACATCCCATTCCATGCTTCCAACCTCCACAAATGTTGAACCTAGTTATCCTCAACAAATAACCTTGTGGTGTCTTTTATAGAAAGAAGCTCCCACAAAACTACTAAGTGGTATTACATAAGCCACGTGCTAAAACCTTGTGCTACCTAACCCCTTTGACCCCACATTTAATATTGGGTAATTCATTAATTTATTTCCCCAATTAATAATTACATTAATATAATATTAAAATGTTCCAATACAACATCAAGTGTCCTCAAAATTATTCCAAAGGAATATATACATGTTGAATGTCCATTTGGGTGATCCTAGGTACAAAATTTACATAATAAAATAAAATATTACAATAATATTTATTATTATGCAAAGTGTACAAAAACCATTTCCCCAACATTTGAGGTAAAACCCTCCATCATGTGAGATTTTTTCTTTATTAGCATGATTAACTTTTCCCCATCATTTGGTCATGGGAATTTTCTAATCATTATTGCTTATACTTGGTAGACAAAAGTCCTAGCTTTAACATGACTGCTGAGGTAATTACCATTTTTCTTTAAGAATTCTTTTAACTACATTTGGTATTCTTATGTGCTAGTTTGTGATAATTCTATGGCTCTCATTTTTCTTTAGAAGTTGTCTAACATTACAAACTTGTTTACTTTTGCAGAAATAATAAGGGAAAATGCTTTTATTTATAAACTTTTACAGGTGAAAAATTATCATTATTAATCAATGATTGAGTTTTAAAACATTATTTCAAACATAAATAAAAGGAAAATATTGCAATAACTCAAAATGGGTCTCTAATAAATCAAGATATTGTCATTACATGGCCAAAAGAAGAGAAGCATATGATAAAGACAAAAAGAGAAAAATACATAATCATTCTAGAGGAACTTCATGCTCAGTTCCCTCATTCTTTGTCTTCCACTATAGTTGCACTAGGGTGAATCATGGCTCAAAATTCCTTCTACCAAGACACACAATATATCAGTTCCATGTCCTTTGCATTTCCAAGTAATGGACAGGAAGGTGCAGATTTCTCTTAGTGCTCTTTGACCATAATGGTTTCAAACTTTGATAGAAAGGGGAGCCACAACATTGTTTCCTTGTACATAAAGACCCTAAATTCAATGGGAATTCAATATTCCTTCCTCATACTAGGCCAATTTTGAGATCTCTTCCAATTCACTTGTATATAGTTATCCCCAAACTAAGCTCTCATGATTTTGGAAATGTTGGACTTTGGTTTGCCCAAATCTAGGAGAGAAGCTACAAAATAGGAGACAATGTTTGCATTTACCCTATACATATCCTTGGAGACTAGGAAATCATCTCCTAAGACCCATTTTATGGGAAAAATGATCAAGTCATTTTTCATGTTGCTCATACGCTCTAAGGTCAATTCTAAAATCAAACTTAGAAACTCCATTTGATTCTTATCAGTGGTAAGCCTATCTTGAGGGTCCATCGAACTAGATCTATACTATTGTTCTTAGACAAAAGTTGGAATGTTGTGCTTAGAAGAATAATTATGATTTTATAAACAAATTAGGTTTTTCCACATGAGTGAGTGGTTATTCACCTAAGGATTAAGGGAACTAATCATTCTACAAGATCAAAACTCAAGGCACTAAGTTAGCTTGCGTAATGTATTTGTACGTAGTAAGCATTCAATTTGCTTAGGATTAACAAATATTTTGGTTTTCTTTTCAAGTATGACCCCTATTGAAGGTTGGCATGTAATAGTAAGCAGTGGCTCCTATGAAATTCAATAATAATAATAAAAAAATTTAATGCTTCTTGGGAGAGAATATAGTATAGGATTAAAGTTTTGTTAAGTGAAAAATCTTAAAGTTTCCCTTGCTAAGACTTTGATTTCCAACCTAGCACTTTGAATTCATTTTCAGCGGATTGAAATATGAAAATTAAGAGACAATAAAAATCTTATGATCAAGAAAACATAGAAGAAACATCCACCCTCAGGTGATATGAGAAACTCTATCAAATCTATCAAGGCTTAGTTGGTAGTATAGTTATGCTTTGTGAAAATCAAAGAGATATCCTTATTGGGGCTATGGACACTTGTCTAATAGTAAGGCTCTATCCTAGTTGGCTATGAGGGATGAGCCCAATTACATAGCTTAAGAAAAATGTAGCTTCTATTTTATCCATCTCTAAAATAAATAAATAAATAAATGGAGAAAAAATCACAATGCACACAATAGTTTGATTGGAAGCTTTGCGCGCTATACCATGACATTCTACCTATTTATGGGATCCTAGTAAAAGAAAATGCTTATATCTGGGAAGGTTTTCTAAAAACTCTTTTCATATAAGTTGTAATAAAAGATAAATGGGTTCCTTCCCCTCTTTCTGGGTATTAATTTGTTTTATTTGTTCTACAACATGCCCCATATAAACCATGCTAAAGTTGGGACCCCATTTGTTGTTTCGTAAGCCTGCAGAGAGATCAAGAAAGACTATAGTCAAGTGACACTTTCTAATCCCAGGCAATTCATTCTCTTTTGGATCCTCCTTTAACTTCTAAAAATATTTCTTTGCATTTTCCATACACTAGTCTCACACACATTATAGAGACCCAAATAGTTTGCAACATTGATAATTCTCACTCTCGTGACATATGCCTCCTTCTAATTCAACTTTGTCTTGATGCTTCATTTTGGTTCCTTCCCATCCTTTATTTGTTCTACTTATTGATTGTTAGCCCCACAAATGTTGTAAAGCATGAAAATAGGCTACGTCAACATTTAGAAAGTTCATGTCTACCCATTTCAAGATAAATTTGTAATAAAGAATTTATTTTCTTGGATCCTCTATGAGGTGCATTTATTTGTTGAGAACTAGAATGATTTTTCATTGCTAACAATTGTTTAATATTTCACAAGAACATATGGTGAACTTGCATATTTTTGTCCCAAGGTGAATGATGATGTACTCTAATAATTAAAATGTTATTATCTACAAGAAGTAGGAAGGTCATGAGAATACGTAGATATGTGTAGTTCATAGCAGACCAACACTAAGTAAAGATAAAAACATCAAGTTTATCATTTTGGAATCTATAGTGATCTTGTGAAATTATTTCACAGGGGTTGCCACTGTGGCTTACTAGTTTACAAAACTAGAGATTTTGGGGTTTCAACCCTCTACAGGCAGAGGTCCCAATGCAGTTGCCAAATTTGTAGATTTAATCTATCACTATAAGGACCGATGGAAAATAACTATTTCATTTAAGGATTCAACTTATTATCTCTAAGATATATTGTTTTATTCTTTTATGGGATTTGTGCCTTAGGCTTTCAAGCATTCTTCATTCTTTAAATATTTAGATGAAAGAAGAGGGTGACATGTGGCACATTGGCACAACTTATCTAAGGTTTGTGAGTGGTTTTATCCATGGCATTACATGCATGCAACACATGAAAGTATTTGAAAAATACACAACAAAAGATATCAATCCCACACTATGGCCTTCAAAGGCGATCTCACATCATCCACATGTTGGCCAATCCCACTCTTAAGGAACAATAGAAAAGTAAAGTTCCATTATGTTATGTTTATTTTCCAAGTGTTAGTTGTCTCTTAAATAATTGAAAAGGATATTCCTTGTATTTGATGAAGTGGAAAAGGTAGCAGATGGTGCCACACGACTTCACCTTGCATGTAAAATCAATATGTAAGATAGATGTCCATGGGGACATGTGGTTGGATCTTTTCAGAGGAGTGAATGATCCCTACATGATCCACATATCTAGTTTTTAAGAATTGGAGAAAAAGGCAGTTACAAGATCACATTTAAGCATTTTTAGTGAAGAGAGTGGGAAATACAAGTGCCAGTGACCCTCGAAACATGTGGAAGGGAAATGATGAAGAAAAATCATTAGCTATCAAATGATTGCAATGAACATTATCAAAATCACAAGTGAAGGAAATGAGAATATTTTTTGTTAAGTTGTTTCCTCTAGGTTGGGGCTATACATTATTTAAAAGAAGAGGTTGGCTCTGTAAAAAGGTTTGATTGGTTCACATTCTTTCATTGGTATAACTAGCTAACACCACTTCACTCTAGAACAATAGGAAAAATATAGCAACAAAAAATCCATTTTGGAGATCTTTTCAATATAGTTCATTCTTAATAGGGGTCAATATATCATATGGTAATCTTATAGCCTCTAACATGTATTATTTTTATTTTTTAATTACCTTAAGTCATTGTGTTCTATATCATTTGATGAATGTGGTTATTTGTTACTTAGTTTTGCTCAGCTGTTGTGATGAGTAGCATAAATAAATGGGTAATGGAATCATGTTTTATACTCTTTTCATTATCTACATTGTTATGCTCTTGAGTTACCTTATTCTTTATATTGGAAAAGGATTTTAAATGTTGTAAAAGCTTTTCATTTTAGTGCATGACCTTAGCGTAAATTCACTTTGTGTTTATTCTTTCTTCCCTCTCCTTCGCCCCAAAAACCAAAGAGTTAGCTTCTAAGATTAAAAATGTCATTACACAACTAGGTTCCACATCTGTGAAACTTCTAAATTGCCCTCACCAAGTGAAATATTTAGAGGCCAACATTACCTAGAAACCCAAGATAGCTTTATTTGATAATGTTTTTTGTACACATATTTTTTAAGTCATTCATCTCACATACATATACAAAACTTTACATCTTTCACTTCAAGATAAAATAACTATTATGATTTAAAATCAATTAGTGTTTATGTTCATGTTTGTATAATGTTATATCATTGTTTATAAAATACTTGGACACATTTCTTTAATATATTTTTTATAGCATTTTTTTCACGATTTAGATTTTGTGTCCTTGAGTAGTCTTTCTTTAAGACTTAATTTAAATACACTTGTGTTTCTATTGACATGTCATATTTAGATACCCATCCCAAATTCTATATTTTTTTCTATCATTCTATGTCACATTTACCTAAGTAGTGCCCTAACACGTGCATAATCCTAAAAATGCTACTTCAATTGATCTCTATATTCATCTTTTAGTGGTTTTCTTTTTTCATTTTTTGTGATGAATCTACTTTCGTCATCAGCATATTATTTAGGTTATCTTAATAATTTATTTAGGTGTTAGTGTAGGAGATGAATATTAGCTCAATCACCATAGATCACTTGAAAACAAAATTCAACCTTCCACAAGAGTTTGGAAAGAAAAGAGCTTGCTTTATAGTACAATGAATGATGCATGATCTTTTGATCTTACGATACAAAAAATGTACAAGAGTTCTTAATTATATAGGAAAGGTGAGAGATGAGATTATACATGATTATGTCACATGCCTTAATTCTACAACGAGAGAACTAACATAACAAATATCTCATGAGCTAAGATAAAATAATTTAATGAGATTATATAAGATAAGATCTCACCAATTCAACTAATATTTCTAGAAATATTCCTAGGACCGAAGTAAACTTGACATGTGAATACAACCTACTAGTTGAACAAGTTAGGTAGAATATTTAATTCACATCAATACCTTTAGTTGAGTACAACTTAGAGAGGAGGGAAAGAATTCATAATTAGGTAGTCATTTCATTTATGTAAACTAATATTTATATATCTATATATCTACACTATATTTTTTGGAGGGTCAATGAAACATGGATTTGGAGTCAACTTCCATACACATTAATCAATATCAACCCTTTAATAGAGGTTAATGGAATCATATGTTTCCTCATAATATTTCCTTTCCATATAAAACCTTAATGTCATTTGATGCTTAAGTTTTGAGTGGAGGGATTTCTTCCTCTTGAATTTCACCCACTCATTCTTAGTTTTATGGAGACCTAGAACATTATGTTTGTTTTATCTCTAAAGACTCAAAGGTCACTGGAGATTCCTCAAAAATCATATCAATATTTGAGTTATTATTTTTCTTAAGTAGTTTATGGGACCTTTGATAACTCAACATTTATAGAAACCTCACATAATACCCCCATGGTTGTGTCATTCAAATCAAGATAAGAGGTTGAACTTGACTTTAAAATATCCTTTGATCAACCATGAGAAGCTATTGAGTTATTTTAAGACATCGGTGTGTTGATATAATGGTGGGGCTCAACCATAATCAACTAGGTGGGCTTTTCACATTAAGCATTCAAGCACCTCATTCACGAACAAGATTCTTCTAACAATAAGGGTTAGCATGATAAGCTTAAAAAACCCTACATACAATAGATTGTTTTCTCAATCTACTGGCTACTTCCAACATCTATTATCCACCTTGAATGAGATCTTTGTAGAAAGACATCTGGATATATATATTTTAACACATGAAAGTGCACAACTTGAGCTTGCATAATTAATTATTTCTTTTGAGGTGAAATAATACTTCCCTAAGCCATTACCAATGGCATGTTGGAGAAAGCTCCAAAACTAGGATCAATAACTTGTAATATAACCTTCACAAAGAGAAATATAGAAAGATGTTTCATTAACAAGATGAATTATACTAAGATTTGGAAAATGTTGTGTAAAGGCTTGTTTATAAAGGCAAGAATGGAGAGTCAGTAGGTAATAAAAAACCAACTAAATGCCTTAATAAACTAATAAATAATAATGTCGAAGTAAACTTAAGCATGAGTAATTAGGACAAGTCCACATTTACTCCAACGCCCCCCTTAAGTGCAACTAAGAAAGAAGATTTTCATGCAATATGAAATCAAGATGCAATATGGGTCCCAACACTACAACCATTTTAGGTATCCATGTACAATGCAAACGCAATGAAATCTCTCACAATAAAAGAAAAGGAGAAAACCACATGGGATACTAAGATGTGGAACATGTTGTGTAAAGGCTTGTTTATGAAGGCAAGAATGGAGAGTCGGTAGGTAATAAAAACCAACTAAATGCCTTAATAAACTAATAACTAATAATATCAAAGTAAACTTAAGAATGAGTTAGTAGGACAAGTCCATATTTACTCCAACACCCCCCTCAAGTGCAAATAAGAAATAAGATTATCATGCAATGTGAAATCAAGATGCAATATGGGTCCTAACAATACAACCATTTTAGGTATCCATGTACAATGCAAATGCAATGAAATCTCTCACAATAAAAGAAAAGGAGAAAACCACATGGGATAATACTCCTCTCAAAATGAGAAAAAATAAACTACATACGTCATGTATGGTGAATCATGAATCCCTAAAGGAGGGAAGAAGGGAGATATGATATCCCCCATAATAAACAATATCCTACAAAAATGGTGAGTTCTCAAAGACAAAACATAGTTCAATTCCTACAAATAACATATATCCACTTGGAAAAAGGTAAACCAAATATAAATGTAGGAATTCTTCCCATTTTGGATAAGAATTGGTAGGAAGTAAAATCCAAATATAGGATGATTAAGTCTCTAAAATATGCTCATATATAGCCATGTCCTTATATGATGAATATTCTACAAATAAATTAGGTATGACCAATCACAATAGAAAGTGACAAATAAGGAACCAATAGAAACTGATTTTGAACAAGCTCTAGAGATGATGTGACAGCTAATGGGCCATAATTATAATTAAATAGGAGGGATAGACCCTCAAATGTGTCTCCCAAATATGAATTTTGAGACTCCACAAATAATGAACCAATTTATGATATATAGGAATTCCAATCAAGAAGACAAATACATACATCTTGCAATGCATCACCAATAAGAGATTAATGTGTGATCTTAGTTAGAGAATTAGGAGTTGTAGAAGGAGTCACTAAATCATCATAACTCTCATGTGTTGTATCATATTCAAACTCCTCTAAGGTACCATCATCAAAGGGAATATTTTCAACATCATCAAAAGGAAGAAGGCAATTTGAAGTGGGATCATCTGAAAATGGGGGAATATGTGTATCTCCAAAAATATCCCAAATAATTATCCAAAATATGCATGTGAACTTAATAAACTTATGTTAGATATCATGGAGGAAACTTTGGTTGCTGCTACAACCAATCAACCCTATGAAATGATTATTTTTATCACCCCAAACTGATTGCTTCCATTGTGTCTTTGGCTCAGGATTGAGTCCATAACTTACATGAGGCAAGACATTAAGCCACACAATGTGTGATGATTCCTTTTGCTAATAACTGATAATTACACTTATTTAAATTAATAATAGAAGGATGTGTTGCATAACCCATTATTACATCATATACTTCTCACATCATATAAAGATAAACAAAATGATATTGTGGAAAACCAAGATTCTAACTTCAATGCCCGAAAAATGCAATTTCAAACAAAAAAGACATGTGAAAAGTACCTCAACCATTGCAAAGCTGACAAAAAAATTCTTCGATATTTGGTTTGTGAAAATTGGCTTTTGTTTACAAAAACTTATGCAAAAATATAGAAAATCTTATAAAAAGGCACATTCAAAACACTAACAAGCAGTCGGGGATAATACAGGTTGTCCATGTGACCACAATAAGCACCGGGAAAAATAATTTGGGGTGGGTTGAGAAAGTCTTAATATGCTTAACTAGGTGGAAGATAACCCTCACCACAACAACTGCTCCAACAACCTCACAACCAAGCCATGAGCCACATGTTCACAATGATCCTATGGGCACTATTATATATAAAATGTCAAAAAATCTTCCCATAGTCAATACAAGCTATATACCCATGCACTATGTCCACAACCCTAAAAGGAAATATTTTGCATAAGTCTTTATAATGTTATAATACCCACTCTTTGATCAAGAAAAAATATCAAATCAAAATATTAGACAATGTTATTCAAGATTAATGTGCAAGTACACATGGAAATCAACTGAGGGTTCAAACCCTGTACTAAAATCCAGTAAAAATGATGAACTCTATCTAATCAAAGTGTGTTGGTCAACATATAATTAATGAAACCAAAAGTATGTACCATGGGAATGAATAAACATGTCAGCCAAATAGGATAGTGTGTAACCTACAAATGGATCATACAATAAAAAAATTGATTGGGTGAAATGAAAAAGTGACCAATGGAATCAAGACATTGGAACAACATTAACCATCAATCATATGAGTAAAACACACATGGCAGAAAAAAAAATATGGCATGCCCTTGATAATATACTAAAAGCATCGAGTAGTTGATTGCAAGGAGGGTGAATGGACAAATGCTTCCTTGAATCAAATCGTTGGTTCAAAAAAATTCCACATCTAAAATCTAATATCCAAACCAAGTAAATAAACACCGGCTAAAACAAAATTCAAAACCTGACAATTGAGGAACAAGTGTTTCATCAATCCTTTTACCATTAGAATAAGAAATATCATTGTGTAGAGAAAATAAAGAAGTTGACGAGGAAGAAAAACTTCTCCATATGAGAATATGACTTGGAAATAGTGAATAAACAGATCTGTAGAGTGATATTGGGGCTTTGTGCATCAAATGAAACGATTCAAAAAAAGTTAAAAATATTGAATATATTCTTGGGACCTCAAATATATGTATTGGTGAAAACTCTCCACGATAGAAGGATACATAGATCATCCACTCCAATACCATTTTTTATTAAGCTCCAAAACTAGGATCAACAACTTGCAGTATAACCTTCACAGAGAGAAAAACAAAAAAATATTTCACGAATAAGAAGAATTGTATTGAGATGTAGAACATAATGTACAAAGCATTGCTTATAAAGGAAAGGAGAGAGATCTGGTAGATAACCAACAACCAACTAAATGCACTAATAAACAAATAATTAATAATGCTTGATTAAACTTAAGCAAGAGTAAATAGCATAAATCCATATTTACTCCAACATGGTCGATAGACCATTTTATTTTGAAAATTGCACAGGGAGATTGGGTAAGTGCACCCAGAGGTACATGGTAGAGAAGGTCTCTAATATAGGAGCCAAGGTTTGAGATAAAATAAATTTCAATTGAAAAAATAGGGCTCATTTTCAAACACCTTTTACTTACCTCTGAGAGATTCAAATTCAAGGATAAAAAGTCCCTAGAAAAAGAGTAATACAAACTTTTTCATCCATTTTATCTATCCAATTTTTAGTAATCTAAGACTAAAGGATACATAGTTTCAACCATGCTTTTGTGAATCTACAAATTGTTAGGGCTTAGGAAGATATAAGTAATAAACAATATTAAGATAATGCAGAAAATAAGAGAAGACAAAAATACAATAACACAGATATTTAACGTGGTTCACCTAATATGGGCTACATCCACCAGAGAAATACTTGTCCACTTATTTTATTATCCAGCAAAGAGCAAATTACACTCAATCTTTCACATTACACCGCCACTTTTTTATAGGTCTTATAGGCAATTTATCAATGTTAATTTACAAAAGATCAAATAACAAATTAACCTAAACAATGCTTGACAAGTTAACCAAAAAGTATTCCTGAGAGGATGCGCCCCCAAAAAATCCACTCAGGGCCTGGCTTGACCCCAAACCCTAGTGAAGATACATGGTGAGTGTACATTACTTTCTTGATCAATCACCACATACCAACAATCTCCCACTTGGAGACTGATCAAGCTCCACACCTAAACAATCTTCCACATGGAGACTGATTCTATAGCAACGTCGCAGCCCCTAAAGCTCCCACTGGATTGATGCACTTGGAATTGATTATTCTCATTTCCACGTGTATTATGCTCAAAGACCAACAAAAACTGAGCATGAAGTCATTTTCTCCCGAGTTACTGTCTTGGTCAACATATCTGTAGGATTCTTGTTAGTGTATATCTTCTCCAGCTTCAACTGTGCATCCTCTAAAATGGAGTGTATGAAATGGTATTGAAGCTACATGTGCTTGGTCTTAAAGTGAAGGGGCGAGCTCTTTGCAAGATGAATCACACTTTGATTATCACTATACAACCTTCTATTCTCTTTTGTCTTGCTAAATTCCTCCATAAATCTTTGCAACCAAATCATCTCCTTACTAGCCTCTTCAGTAGCAACATATTCTTCTTCTATTGTTGAGAGTGTTACAAAATTTTGCAATCTAGAAATCCATCTGACTATTGTGCCACCTAGAGAAAAAACATACCTGGTAGTGCTCCTCCTGCTATCAATATCTTCTGCTAAATATAAATCAACATAGCCTTGTAAAGTGGAATGAGAGTCTCCAAAAAATAAAGACCAAATTGTACCTCTCAAATACCCGAGAATCCACTTTATTGCATTCCAATTCTTTTTTCAAGGATTGTTTATATACCTGCTCACAACTCCCACTACATGTGTAATATATGGCCTTGTATACATCATGACATACATCAAGCTTCCAACTGCTGAAGAGTACAAAACCTTAGACATGTAGTCCATCTCCTCCCATGTTTTGGTGCTCATATCTTTGGACAATTTAAAATGTCTAGGAAAAGCTGTACTAACTAGTTTTTCATCTTGCATCTGAAATTTGTTCAACACCTTTTCTATGTAATCACTCTGAGACAATGTCAATGTGTGATTTTTCCTATCCCTAGTTATTGTCATAACAAGGAAATGTTTTCCTACACCCAAATCCTTCATAACAAATGATTGTGCCAAATTTGTTTAAGGTCATTTCTATGCTATATATTATACCCAACAACAAGCATGTCATCAACATATAATACAAAGATAATATAGCTACCATTATCCACTCACTTAAAATAAACACAATGATCACAATGACATCTGGTGTAACTTTGGTTAGACATAAACTTATCAAATTTCAAATACCATTGTTGGGGAGATTGTTTCATCCAATACAAGATCTTAAACCTACACACTAAGTCCTCCTTAGCTCTGACCTCATACCCTTGTGGTTTCTATATATAAATTTGTTCCTCCAAATCTCAATGGAGAAAAGTTGTATTGACATCTAATTGTTCCAGATGCAAATCTGTTATAGACACAAGACTTAGAATAATTTGAATTGAAGTCATCTTAATGATAGGATACATTTTTTCATCAAAATAAATACCCTTTTATGTAGAAAACCTTTTACCACAAGTCTAGCCCTATATCTTTTATTTCCCCCATGTTCCTCCTTTAACCTATAAACCCATTTGTAAGGAAATGGTCTTTTACTTTCAGGAAATTCAAATAACACCCAAGTTTGATTTTGTATCAAGGAATCCATCTCCTCTTTCATCCCTTGCTCACACTTCTATCTAGTTTCAACCTGCATTGCTTTTGCATAACTTTTTGGTTCATCTAAATCAGTCAATAAAAAATAAAATAATGGAGAATATCATTTAGGAGGTCTACTTATCTTGGAAGATATTCTTATAGGAGTTTGAGGAGCATGTTGTGGTTCTAGTTGTTCAATATTTCTGGCTATTGGTGCTATATTTATTGGAATTTCCTCAAGCACCATGCATTTTGTGTGTTACTCTTCTCGCTTCTTGTCTCACATCTGATCCTTATACATGTATTTTTCATTGAAGATGACATCTCTACTCCTAATGATTTTGTGATTCTCAAAATCCCACAACCGATAACCAAAATCATTGACCCCATATCCAATGAAAGGGCATTTCTTTGATTTTGGCTGAAGCTTTAATCGATTTTCTATATCAATATGGACAAATGCTTCACAACCAAACATTTTCAGAAAAGAGTAGTTTACCTTTTTACTCGTCCATGCCTCCTCTGGAATACCACCATCCAAGGAACTTGAAGGCCCTCTATTTATTAAGTAAACAACAATATCTTTAATATCTTCCCAAAATTGTAAGGCAACCCTGCACGCAATCTCATCCTCCTTGCACGCCCCATGATAGTTGAGTTCATTCTTTCAGATACACCATTTTATTGTGGGGTTCTAGGAATTGTCTTTTGTCTATGAATCCCATGATATGAAGAATAAATATCAAACTCTCTACTGTAATACTCACCTCCATTATCTAATCTGAGACACTTCACCTTGCTTCCTATCGCATTCTCAACCATAGCTTCCCATTTCTTAAAGACTTCAAATACATCAAATTTTATAGTCATGAAATAGATCTAAGTTTTCCTAGTTGCATAATCAATAAAAGTAACACAATAATAAGAACCACCAAGAGATGATACCTGAGCTGGTCCCCATACATCTAAGTGTACAAGTTCCAACTTTACACTCTTCCTTTCCTTCCCAATTTTGAGAAATTTGACTCTCTTTTGTTGTCCATAAACATAGTTTTCACAAAAATCTAAATTAACTTATTTCAAACCTGGAAATAAATTTTTAGAATGGAGAAGCTTCATCCCCTTCTCACTCATGTGCCCAAGTCGATCGTGCCATAAATTTGAATATGTTCTTATGGAATCTAGGTAAATAGAATAATTAGTATTATCAATACATAAATAGAGTGTACCTACCTTTGCCCCTTTTCTATTTATTATCAATGAACCTTTAGTAACCTTCCATGAAATGTCTATGAATATGACTGTGCAACTGTCACTTCCCATTTGACCTGCTAATATTAAATTTCTTCTCAAATCAGGAACATGTCTCACCTCTTTCAACAACCATTGATTTACATTTGGTAATTTTATCTATATGTTTCCCTAACCAATAATTTTGCATGATGCATCATCACCTAAATAAGCCTATCCAAAATTACTTTGAACATAGTCTAGAAAATATTTTCTATGAGGCGTGGCATGAAAAGAAGCCCAAAAAACTAACATCCAAGAATCAACTTAATATTATCCAAAGAAAGAATCAAAGTATCTTGTAACACGTCACCTGTTATATTTACTTCCTTTTTTTGTTGTCCATCCCCTTCTTTACCCTTTCGAGACCAACAATCTTTCATCAGACGTCCTTTCTTTCCACAGTACCGACATTCCACATTTACCAGGTTGATTTGGATTTTCTATTGTTAGAATTCCCTCTATTACTTGCACTCTTTCCTCTTTCCCTCTGGCGTCCCCTGTTCTCAATAGTCAAAGCATTACTTGATGTCTCACCTGTTCTTTTTTGTTGCATTTCCTCGCTAGGGATAACAACAGCAACATCATCAAAATTTAAAGTGTTTGACCCAGATGCAAAGTTACTTAAATCCATAGCCAAGTCATTCCAACTTTCAGGCAACGAGCATAAAATCAAAAGATCCCCAATCTCATCATAAAATTTTACTTTTATAAAACTTAGCTGACTATTAATCGCGTTAAACTCATTTAAATGATCAGTAATAAACCCACCTTTTGGCATCTTCATATTAAATAAATGTTTCATAAGAAACACCTTATTTGAGGCCACGGGTTTCTCATGCCTTCATTATACCCTCGATTATTGTTTCTTTTTCTCTATTGAAAATAACTGATGATGCTAGGCACAAGCATATTGCTCCTAGTGCCTTCCTATTAAGAACCTCCCATTGTTCATCTGACATAGTCGTCGCCTTCTTTGCTTTTCCACCCAACAATAAATAAAGATCCTTCTGATATAGATAAACTTCCATTTTTGTCTTCTATAGCTTATAGTTTTGACCATTGAACTTATGAACCTTAAGCTTGCCTTCCTCTGCAATTACTCCCACTCGAATATGAAATTTCCAGCCAAATCACTAAAATATACACCACTCTCATACCAATTGTTAGGGTTTAGGCAGATATGAGCAATAAACAATATTAAGATAATGGAAAAAATAAGAGAAGAAATAAATACAATAACATAAGGATTTAATGTGGTTCACCCAATATGGGCTACATCCACCAAAGAAATAGTCGTCCAATTATTTTATTATCCAGGAAAGAATAAATTACAATCGAATCTTTCACATTACATCACCACTTATTTTTAAGCCTTTTAGGCGGTTTACCAATGTCGGTTTACAAAACGTCGGTTAATAAATTAACTTAAAAAATGCTTGATGTGTTAACAAAAAAACATTTCTAGGGGGATGTACCCCAAGATCCCCACCTAGGGCCTGGCCTAGCCTCGAACCCCGACGATGATACATGACGAGTGTATAGTAATTGCCTGACTAGTCACCACATACCAACACAAATGAGAGTATGGTCCTATAAGTATGTCACTAATAACAAAATTCAAAAAGATCTCTAGAGTATAATCTAAGCATTGAAGGGAAAGTGGCTGCCTTGGTTGGTATTTGCGCAAAGCAAAGGAGAAATAGAGGGAGATACTACCAAAATATGAATGGGAAACAAAAAATTATGCCCACCCCCGCATTCCAACCTTTGGGCACTATCATTCAACTTCTACCAAGAGCTATGTGGACCTAATAGAAGAAAATAATTCTTTTCAGATTAATAGAGACACATAATCTTATAGGCCTTAACCCATCATGAGATGTGGCATGGGGCTTAATTATGCCAAAAATGTATTTCCCATCCTTGAGCACCTTTTGTACTCTTCATGAATATTTCATCATCATCTCCGATGATATCTCATTACCTAGTATTTAGAAAAACTCTAAAACTTGTGAGAGTTGTAAAGCAAAGCACCCAATATCTACCTATGTTATTGCCTTGCATACAAGCAACTTGAACTAATACACATCGACATTCTATAATATCTCATAGTGGGTTTATATAAATGAAATGACCTCCTCTATTTTCTTGCCTTGGATGCACAAGTATAAAACACACACACACACACACACACACACACACACACACACACACACACACACACACACACACACACACACACACACACACACACACCTACATACGTATGTACATACATACATACATACATACAAGTACAAAGTAGAATTGTGTGCAAGGATAAACCTCTCTTAAAATTTAGACAAGAAACTCGTGGAGAGTATAAAATATTCTTAACACTAATCTAAAATTACCTAGACACCATGTTATGGACTATAAAAGGTTTATACTAAAGAACATGGTGTCTAGGTCAATTTAGCTTAGTGTTTAGGTTTAGTTTTTTTTTATTTGAAAGGAGTTTCTCTAAATTTTAAGAGAGGTTTATCCTTACATAGAATTCCATTTCATATTGTCTTGCAATGTATACAATAAAATATATTGTAATTTTCTTACACAATTTGTAATATGTCATCATAAAGGCTTTCTCTCTCATGAAAATATCTTGAAATGCATCTTGTAAAGCCACATATTATTTTCTACTATTAAACACAATAATCACCACATGTAATATAACTCTTAATAAATATTGGCCATCATTTTTTAATGACAATACATATCTCATGGCATTATTACAACATCATCACATAGTATTACATTTTTCATATGCTTTTATTGTGATGATATCTTCACTTAAACTTGTTATTGCACTTTCACACACACACACACACACACACACACACACACACACACACACACACACACACATTTTTTACATAGAATAGTCTAAATGTTATTGCTACAAGATGACACCTTATGTGCGATAATTGTTATGTCTCCTTGATGATGCTATCTCATGTTACACCAATTTTGTTTTTCGTTCACTTACATGTCATCAAATTTTTTGTCACATTGTTTTAATGTAATGATATTAAATATCCACTATCATTTTTACTTTCTCACATTATTATCTATCCCTTCATTAATCAAATGTTGTTCTCTTACAACATGATCTTTCATTTTTACACAATATAATTTATATCTTGGTCCAACACATTACAATAGGTAGTTGTTAAACCTTTTTCGCCCTCCTTAATTTAAAACCATGATTATGCCATACACTCAATTTATGGAGATTCATATTATATCTGGACATTTTAATCCTAGAGTTGTGTTGTTTCATGACTATATGCATCATAGGGACAACTTGGTCACAACTCTGTGATTGCGTCATTTATTGTTATCCCTTTTTAGTCCTCGAGTTTATGATTTTACCCTTGTAATATCATGGGGACCAATATAATCACAACTCTACGATTGTCTCATGCATCTTAATTCTATTTTAGACTTATCTTTTATGTAATTTCATAGAGAGAAAAAAACACAATACCATGAATCTATATAACTTGAGCTTATATGATTTAGCATGGACCAAGTCTGTCACATCCCATTGATTTACTTAGATTAAAATTTACATGGTTTCATGTTTGTAATAATTGGGAGGGACAACTTGATCATAATTCTATGATTGCCTAGTACACCATGATCCCATTTAACCACATTTTTCAATGTAGTATACTTTACAAAAAAAAACATTTATTGCATATTGATGATAACTGTGCTCATGTGCCTCTAATCTTAATCTTATTCATCATGTATAACAAATGTACCAAATTGAACTCACCTACAATTGGATGCTCAGTTAGGTCCTATTTTAGTGTCCTCAAGATTTTGTGTTTATTATGCTTGATCCAACCCTGATTCCGCTTATTATTCTGGCATCTCTGCTCCATTTGGGACCTCTAGACCAAATTTGGAGGCTTTTTGGTGGGACCAAGTCGCCAAAACTGACTTGTTCCTGGACCAAGTTTCCCTAGCCGACTTGGTCCCCCATATTTTCCATGAAATTTAAAGCGAGGGTAGATCTAAACGGTTAAGTGGGAAATCAAAATTCCCATTGGCCCTCTTCAAAATTTGAGCTCCAAAATTGCTTGAGAGAGGTATATAAGCAACCTACCTCTCCTCATTTTGGGATATAAGCCATAAATCAATCAAGAAGGCAACCAAGCATTTATACACACATGATCTCAAATAGTTTAAGGCAGATTTCAAGCATCCAAGGCATCTTTTCAAGGAAATCTTCTCCATTATAGAAAGTTTCTCTCCGTCATTGAAGGCCAACTAGAGGAGACCTCGATCATGCAAGAAAATCCTTCTTTCAACTACATGAATATCAATGTGAATTGATTCATTCTCAAGGCAAGTGACATCAATCATGACAAACATTACAGATTTGAGGAGTATTTGTAGACCAAGGCATTTGTGAAAGGCATCCTTGATTCTTCTAAATATTTCAAGAGACTACAACAACATTCAAGCATCTTCCAAATCTGTTTGTGAAAGTATAAACATTTTGTTTTTAGATCTAGCCTCTGCTTTACATTAGCATGCTTTCCATACATGCATATTTTATTTCAATTTCATGGTTGATTCCTCAACCCGGGTTTGAATGAGGAAAACCCTTTCTAGCCAACAATTTCTCTCTTTTCTGTGTGCAGGAATACTTGTGGCACTGATTCCATGACAAAATTGGGACAGTACACGAGCTCACCTATAATTTGAGACTCAAAATAAGCAAAAACACCAGGACAAAGTTGCCCAAAATGACTTGGTCTTGGATCAAGTCACCCAAGTCGACTTTTGTCCCTCCAACTTTGCTCAAAATTAAAGGCACAAGTTAGTAAGTGTCTCTGGATCTCGTTTCCTATAAATTTTTTTGTCTATCTGAATTTTGTTTGTCTATGTTTGCTGAAAGTCAATTTTCTTAACTATTTTGTCCTATATGTTGTATCCATCATTCCATTTTCCATTTCCACATCCATCATTTTCCACATAAGTGAAGGTTCATTTCACCCATTTAACACTCGTGCCTCTTTGAACCTAGCGGGTCATCTTCCTTCTGAATGTGACTAAAGAGATAGGACCATCCCCCACATATCCCTACTCCTTAGGTTACACCAAATAATTGTGTGTGTAGGTATGCATGATGTGGCTTTATAAGCACATAAAGAATCAAGAGGCATCACCCATAAACAATATATTAGCACATGAAAACTAATGAATGGATAAAATGTAACTAATAAAAGTGCACACCATTTGATTTTGCTCCTTAATTTTATACCTCTTTGCACCTTTGTTGTAAATATATGCTCATTGTTCTTAATGAAATTCATTTGGTGATCTAACATATACCCTTTAAGAACTTGTTAGCCAATTACATTTACAATTTCAACTCCCAATGGTCTAAAATAATTAGTTCTTATAACATTCACTTACCAAAGACTATGTCATAGGTGTAACTACATTCCTTGGACTAGATCACACTCAAGGTCTAGCCTATATTTTTGAAAATATTTTTCTCTAAGCTAACCCTTTTGAGAATCTAATAATTATCGCATCAATTCATATGTCAAAAATGTTAAGTTAAGTGTCAGAGGACTTGTATTTATAGAAATCTACCAGGTTATTAGCAGAAGAGGTGATAATCACTTCAATTTTAATTTCCTAAAATTCCAAGAGCAACAAAGGATAAAAAATGGTATTATAACATTTTATCACCACCCAACTTATATGCATATATCATCATTGCATGTGTAATCTATCTTCAAATTTGTACATAGATAAAGGGATTAATTGTTATTGAGGAACTTGACGATCTTCCCTTTGCACATAACATGCCCAATTGTGCTTTTCAACATAATCCGTTATTCATAAGCATAAGTTAAAAAATGAGTGAAGCACATAATGTTGCATTTGTAGAAGATAGATTAACAATAGACTTACCAAATTGTGGGAAAAATATGTCCCAAACCAAACAATGACATAACCTAGTCATGTAATGGCCCATTTTTATCATAGGCTTCACTACACTTTGATCATAATAAGATAACAAGTATCACACGTCATTATAATAAAATCAACAGAAACTAGGCTCTCTTGTTCCTCCAATTCATCATTACATTTAATCTCACTTATACTAATTACACTAAGGAAATTCTATAGTGGTAGATAGGAGTTTCAAGTTATGATCATGCATAGAGAAACTCTAAAACTTGATTGTCTTTTACACCTCAAATATCTAATATTTAATAATAAACATCACATCAATATTAATAAACATTATATATCTCACTTGTATATCAGGACCTATTTTATTTGCCAATCTATTATTTTATTTTTAAAAATTAATTCATTTACATATACACAACAAATAAATTTTAATTTTTTGTTAATAATTATTTTATTTTTCTTATATAGATAAAAAAATGTTAAGTTATTTTAATTGAACAGCTTCAATGTATGACATTTCTACAACTCATAATAATTTAAAATGATAATTGTGATTTGTGGATTTGATTGTGTTTAATTTTTCCATCAAAGTTCAAAGCAAATTAAACACACAATCAAATCCACAAATTTATCATTTTAAATGAAAGAGCAATTTTTATTTTTCAAATAAATTATATCTAAATAAAAAAGAATTAAAATAAATTATATAAATTTAACAATCATGTATATCAAATAATTAAATATTTAAATAATAAACATAATATTACAATGTGATTTAATAATAAACACCATATTAGTAATGTCAAATTAATTTTTTTTTTAAATATCAAAACGATAATAATTACGCCCAAAGCATTCCTTATATGGCTTTCATGATCAATGGCGGATAACTAAGTAAGAGGAATGCAAGACGATCTAAATGTCCGTAGCCGTTAGATTTACTTTTAATTTTCCCCTGCCCATTTTCCTCATGCCCACGTTTATCGTTACCCGTCATCCCCATTTTCCACTATATCTGTCTTGCTTCTTTTATGGGTTGCTTTATTACCACTTTAAAAATACTTTTAAATTTTAAAGTTTTAATGTTATTTGTTGTACACATATCACTGCCGAGTAAGAATATCTGGTAAAGAATAATTTTTGAGGTTTGGAATATTTTTCTAATTTCTTTACTTTGAAGTTTTTATTTATTATTATTATTATTTTATATCGTATATAATATGTTTAAGATTTTGAAAATTTATTCTTATTTATTTTAAAATTTATTATATTTTGACAATATAAGATATAAGTAAATAATTTTAAAATGTATACTAAATGATAATTTAAATATTATTATTAATTTAGTTTTTTCCTAAATAGTGTTATTATTGTTATTTATATATAGATTAAAATTAATTAATTAATAATGATACAATTGTAACTTTAATACTTTTAATATATTATATATCTAATTGAAATATACACATAAATTTAAAATATGTTATTCTATAATCTTATATATATTAAAATAATAAAATATAACTATATAGTGTTATAAGTATATTAAAATTATATTATATATTATATCTTTTATAACATATTATATTTTATATGACAAATTATTAAAATAATTATAATATTTTTTTATATATTGATTATAGAGTTATCAACAAGATTTACAGTACGAATAGGAACCACAAGTTTTTCATTACAAAAGGGTAATTAACATAAAAGAGGTTTAATGTAGCAGGTCTTCAAACTGTTCCACCCATGCGGTCCATCCAAGTGGTCCTTCCATCCAAGCGATGTTTTTGTTGGCTTGGATTTGAGCTAT
>MU225716.1:1449562-1492990 GCA_018584345.1 Thuja plicata
TGAGCCCTCCTATCATCATTATTTCTTTGACAATATATATAACCTATAATTGTGATGATAGAGTGGATGGTGCAACTTGTAGTTGTAAGTTGTGTCACAAGGTTCGTGTTTGATTTCGGGCTCGACATTAATAAAATTCAGATTAAGTTTGGTAAAAGTAAAAACTCAGAAGTCAATTTGTGATTATGGCCTTACATAAATTTTTAAAAATATTGAAATATAAATATATTTAATTTTTTTAATTTAAATATTGTAAATACGAAATATAGTTAATTGAATATATTAATAATTAATAATCTAATTAAATATTTTAAAATTCTAAAAATAAAAAAAATGTGAATATATTTTTAATATGCTAAATTTTATGAATAAATAAATATGAAAAAAACATAACGTATTATATTTGACCTATCGTTAATATTAGTATTTATATAACATATTAAATTTACTTGCCTGTTCAGGGGCCTAGAGGGGATAATCCCTCAGGAGAAAAGGATTTGGTTAAGGAATTGGCTAGTTTGGTTTAATATTGGCTGAAAATTAATTTTGATGGAGCTTCAAAATATAATCCTGGGCCAAGTGGAGTTGGCTATATAATTAGAGACTGGGAAGGAAATACGGTGGCTATAGGAGCTAACAGATTGGCAGAGGGAACTAATAATGAAGCGGAAATTCATGCTGCTCTTTTAGCAGTTCAAAAGGCTAGGCAATTTGGGATAAAGAAGCTGCACCTGGAAGGGGACTCCATGGTAACGATAATGACTTTATCCAATGGTTTGTCTCAAGTATGGCATTTGAACAGGTATGTTAAACTGATTAGTGCAATGTTGGGTGAATTTGAAAACTTTATAATTACCCATGTGAGGAGGCAAGGAAATTCAGAAGCGGACGTGATGTAAAAAATGGGGGTTAGACTATCAAAGCTGGGCAAAAAAGAAATTTTGGAGGACTTCAAGATAGTAAAGGGAGATTGGTTGGATTGGGAATAGACATTTAGAGTGAGTAAGCAATAAATATTGTGTATAATGGCCTTTAGCCTGAGAATAACACGTAGATAAAATTCAAATTTCAAAAGGCTCTAACGACTAGCAAAGGAAGTGCTTATACTCCCCACGTGAGGCATTTAACACACTCCCTACAATGATGGTGGGAGTACTGAGTTGGCAAGAGGAGGATGAAGGTGGCATAAATGCCCCTTGTGTGTAATGATCAAGGCAAGATATGGCGATTTGAAGGGAATTATTAGCATTAGAAACAATCTAGAGAGCTGAGGAAAGATAAATGCACGACTCAGGCCGTTTAGTGGTTGCTCCCTATACCAAACAATGGAAAGTTGGGTGTGGCAGGAGACATTAAGCCGATATGGAGGCTAGTTTCACTTTGAAAACCGTCTATCAACAACAACCATTCTGTGGGAAGGTGTCCAAGAGAAGGTTGAAAGGGATCTTTAGGTATGGGGAGCTGAAATTCTTGCAAATTGTATACTTACTTTTGGGTGAAGAGTTCACGGGGGCCAATTATCGGTATAGGGTCAATGTAGATGTTTCTGCAGTGTTTGCTTGGGCTCTCCAAATGAGAACGAGGGATAAAGTCCTATGGATTATGAGGGCAATTGTAAAGCCAAAGTGAATTGGTGGTATGGTGCAAATGTTGGCTTACACTGAGCCTGGTTGTGGCTTTTATGTGCAGAAGGATGGTTGGAGAGTGTTAGATAGCTCGCGGGACGCATACAAACCTTTTTTGGTGTGGAGTGCTACGGTGCGGAAGGAAGTGAGATTTAATGACGTCAGGGATGGGTGGGAGTTGTTAAAAGATTTCGTCTGTGAAAAGGAGATTGAAGATTAGGCTAGGGTTCGAGGGCAAGGAAGGGGAAAACAGTGTGTGCGCAAGACTAGTGGAGATTCAATTAATCCTCTAGTGGGGTGTAAGAGGAAATCTGGTGGCATCTTTGTGCTGGAGGGTTTGTCGCTGGGAGCTGCTATATGCAAGCCCAAAAAACAAAGGGCTCGGGTAGACCATGAGGTAGGGTTTGTGTAAAAATTTACCTGGTGGGATCAATGAAGGGTTCAAAATTTTGATGTGATTGCGAAGGTGTTTGTAGATCTGTTCATTAGACATTTTGTTTGTTGTCCAAAGGAGTTAGACTTTTTGTAAAATAATACAATGCTGCTAATAGCTAGGTTAGTATGTAGGGGTAGTAAAGGCCCAATTTTGGTGATGGGCAGATTGTAGAAAGAAGACTTTGATGTAATTACTTTGATATTTAATAAAAAAATCATCTATTATCGAGCAAATTTTTTTTTTACCCTACTATTATTTAAATAAATTTAAACCATTTTTACATTTTAATTTCTAACTATAGGTTTTATTTGCTCGACTATTATTTATTCTGATTCAACTCTCCTTCGGAGACATCCAATAATTTTGATTTCTATACAATTTACTAAAATCATTTGAGGAGGTTAATCCATCTTCAAACACACGATTCGTATAATTACCCAAACATACTACTGTATCTCTAATCTATGGGTGCCAATTGTAATGCCTTAGCTGCAAAAGGGAGTTGGCAAAAGGCATAAGTAGGGTTTTTTTTACATCCTACAGTGCAGATTTTGCTCCATTAAAACTTGTGATATATTTTTAATCCGAAATATCTCAGTGAAAATGTATATATATTTTTGATTGATAAACTACAGCTTTATGGGGCTGCAACCTGCTACTGACTAAAAAAGCATTACATTTGGTATCTGAACTTCACTTCCCTCCCACAAACATATCCTACCCAAACCAAGAATACTACGCCCAGATACAAAATAAAGCAAAAATCCAGCCTATAATTAGGTGACTCCTTACAACATTGAACCTATCCATAGGCATAACTCTCTCAAAATTACAAAGATTTAACAAATCCATTAATAGTTAAAGCCACAATAGTGGTGGAATTAGCTTTTAGCTCCACGTTTGTCATGGGATGTAACACCCTGCCAGGGAACCCAGAAGGACAAGGTCTAAACTTCTAAAGTACCAAGAAAAGCAACTTAGTTTTTTTGATTTAGACCATCACTGTTACTTGCTTCTTAGTTCTTAAGTATGAACATTTCCTTACAGGTTCCTTAACGTTTTTTAGTAAAGTTAACATTACTGATTCATTTCCTTACCTTATGAATTCATTTCCTATCTACTTTACTTATCACTTAACTATTCATAAAGGGTAGGGTAAGAGATAACATTAATGCTTAATTCATATGCTTTTATTTCATTCATCACTAAACACTTTAACTTTCAATTTCTTTCCCAATTACATATGTTCTAAGCATGAATCATTTATCCTTACAAAACGTAATTAAACTTTGCATTAAGAAATCATTACTTTTCATATTACATTTCAAGAACATAGAGAGATAGGGTAGGAATTTACAACTTGAATCCTTCATTACAATATTCAATATTACAAATGAACATCCCCTTTTAATGTTCCTAAAACTATGCTTCCCAATTGCATAACTCTTCCTTTCAATTACATCACGTTACATTACATTACATTACATCACATCACATCACATCACATTACATTACCCAACAAGGGCTTACCATAATTCAACACATTTGAATTACAATACATTGAAGTACATGATATAGAAGTAGGAATCTTCATCAACTTCTAAACAAGAATCCAAGGTCATATCATCCATGGAACCACGAACAACACCTCGAAAAAGAATTGCCACCCAACCACGTGAAACTGTGAAGTTCCACTCCCCCATGCTAGGAGATAGAACAAAGGTTCACACAAGCTCTAAGGAAATCTAAGGCTATGAAGTATCTTTCCCAAAGGAAAGACAACCCATAGGTGAAAAACCAAAACATCAGATCACAAAAGTAAGGGTTCCAGAATACCAACTAGGTGAGTGTCATCACATAGCCTGTTTGTTGGGATCCACCCTAGCAACCATGGAACCTTGGTCCCCTTCTAAATAGGATCCACCAAAGCGGTTAACTCATGGTCCTGGTACTCCAACAGGTCTATGCAGACTATAATATCACTTATCTTTTATTATGTTTAAACCCCCAAGTTTATTTTATGGTTATCTCATTGATTAATGAACTCACCCATAGGATCCCCTAGCAACCTCTTTGGGTCCTAGCACCTATGGTGAGCCACTCACCTAGGGTACCTAGTTCCCTACCCAAACATGCCATCTATGGGACTGAAACAACTTCAAAGCACCCATTACACAGGTTTAGGAACTCTCTCCTGTGATCCCAAATTCTTAGGACGAGTCCAACCTTTGAACATTTACCAAATAAGCATAACAACAAAGGATGACTTCACAAGGCACTTGATTTCATATTTAGGATGACCTCACACAGATACAGAGAAGGTTCAAAGAGTAAGACAGATGTAGACAGAGTTTCGATCACCAAAACATAAAATGCAAATAAAAAAGCCTTTAAAAAGTGTAAAAACTGAACACAATGAATCAAAAGCCAATACGAGTATTCTTATAAGCTAGTACGAGTATTCCCATAGGCTAGTATGAGTAAACAGGGCCAGGCGTCCTAACTTGTACGAGTTTATGCCCAGAAAGCAAAGATTGCACTCTTAGATTGAGTGTACGGTCAAAATTGGGCATGGTGGGGGTCCTGGGAAGGATTTCTGAGGTAGAATCATTTGAGGTCTCCCAGTTCCACATCCAGATCACCCACCAAACCCAATTCAATTCCCCAATTAGTTTGGAGTTTGATCTCAGAAAACAAAAGGATATAAACATAACAAAAATTGCACATAGGCTAAACAAAGAGAAAGGTGATGTGTGACACCCTAAACCTCCCAGAATTGGAAAATAACAGAGAGGTTGATACAAACTCAAATCAACATGATGCCTAAATCCATAATCAGAGATAGGGAAAAACTCAAACAAATACAAATACTATTCATTTCCAGATTCTCTTATCTATTCCAAACATTATACATGTACATAGATTATTTCCTGTTCAACCACAGTATACACTTACTCACAAATGACAAATGCATTAATATAAGTATTTTATTAAATAAACTTCAAACACACATATACAAGCACATGGGATTATTCCTGGTTCCAGACCCTACTTGGAGTCTTGCAGAGAAAACCCTTTGGTGTTGAGCAAATCCTCCGCTCTCCACCTTCCTGTGCATATCCAAAACCTTCCCTCCAAGCTATAGGTAGTATCTACTCTCTCAGAGATCACAACCTACTCTCTGACAAAATTCTACAAAGCTCAAAGTCTATTCTCCTATTTTCAAAATCTCGTCTCCCAAATTTTCCTTACAATCCCCTCTCTCCAAAAATTTCCCTCAAATCGTATAGACAACTATGGTTGAAGGAGTTGCTTTACGAGAAGCAACTACTCCAACTACTATAGTTGGTTTAATTAAATAATGTTTAATTAAATAATAAACAAACTCTCTCATTCCTGTGAGCCTATGGTTAAAAACTTTAATTTTTAATTAACTCAATTAACTTACTAAGTCATCAATTATGATAGTTATAAATAGGATTACCAAATAACTCCCATAGCCCAATGGTAAACTAGCTAGCCTTACTCCTAGGAGGTCTCGGGTTCAAATCTCCTCGACAAGCTAGTTTTGTTAATAAGGCAATTTATATTTATTTCTCTTATTTATTTTATTTTATTTTAGAAATACAATATTTGCATCACAAGCATATTTATACTTATTCACACACACACACACACACACACACGTAGGTATATATGTGTACACCCATATATATATACACACATATATATCAAATCACACTACATAGTCTTACTTACATACCTATTACATCCATACATACATCTTATGAGAACATAACCCAGAATCATTGTACAAAAACATAACTGACATGGACAATAAGAACATAATCATCTGACCAAACATAAATCTCAAAATCATACAAAAATAATGACACTGCCCAACCCAAAACAAGATGACTTCCCTAAATAGGAACCTAAGTCAAAAAGGGTTTCTTAAGAGAACCTTGGTAATATCTCCACAACAACAACGTTCGAGGATTTTGAAGGCATGCTCAGACATGTGTAGCTAGGTGGAGCCGATACCTGGTACCTGCATCATGCATCGCCAAGACGAGAAAAGCACACACACACACACACACATATAAAATAGTGACAGACAAGGAGGGGGAGTGCGACATCGTGTAGATCTCTTGTAGAAGTGACTATGACTGCCTCCCCTCATCCAACAAACACATCAAACAGTATCGATGCTAAAGCATGATTGGGTTAGCATCGTTAGCTCCAAAATAATCATAATCTCATAATGCAATAAAATGGAATGAATTATCATCATTAACAATATAATCATGTGTATAAGCAAAATGCTATAAGAAATCCTTAAGATGTAAATCAACCAGATAATATTCTAAATCATTTACAAACTTTCATAAATATGAATTTATTATGCAAGCATATACTTAAAGTGTTCCATTATCTCATCTAAATAAATAAAGCGAAACATAGAATCCACAATTACCAAATGTAATATTCTGTCCATATCCAGTCCCAAATATCAAGTTACTAGGGTGGGCACTAGATGGGAGGGAAATTGCATGTTAAAAATAACCTCATTCTTCTTCCATTTTTCTTTGCACAACTATCTACTTTCCTTTTCAACCCGAATCTCCTTGAACCTCATCTAGATTCCGTATGTTTTTTCTTCACCATCTACAGACAAGAATTCTGAGCTCACCTCTTTTCAATCGACCTCCTTACAAGATGGAGAAGCAACCTTTACATGATCCTATCTTGTAGGAAGGGGAGTATCAAGAGTCCTTGGAGTAAGCTGCGAACTACCTGGTAATTGGATTAATTGATGGGTGCCAGGGTTTCAACATAAGCAGGTGCTCTTTGCAGTCACAAAGAACAGTGCATCGATCCTTGACCTTATCAAGAACAACAACAAAGAATCCCTTTGCGTAGGGGTAAATTTGAATATCTCTTGTTAGAATAGGATACTAGGTATTTGAAATCCATTGATGTAGATCTGCCAAACCTGGTCAGTATCCTTGAAATCTTCCAATCAAGCCATGTTTGGCAAAAAAATAACACATTATCATTCATCTCTTGTAGAACATCCTCCCCTAGCTCAACTTTCTGTGCAAGTCTAACAGGATGGACCGCAAGATGTGAGGTCTGCAATTCAGAGAGAGGCATGCCATCATTCCTCGCTTGTCTTGGCTCTACCTTATTTCTATATTGCCCTCCATGCAACTTTCTACTCTTAGCAATGAAACCCTAGACATGATTTGCCCCACAAGCCCTATTGGGAGCCACAATTGAATCTGCTACCCTTTCGAGCTTAACCCCAGCGAGGCTATCATCAGGCCCATGTGATCCAAGGGAAAACAAAACTCGAGAAGGTGCCTTTCCAAGCAGAGAGCCAACCATGCAGAATGTAGGACACTGCTAGCCATCATCCAAATTGGCATTCACACCCAAATCATCTTTGGCATTCGTTATAGAATTCCCATGCCTCAAATCAGGGAGGGGGCCGACACCGTAAGTAGAGGAAGGAGGAGCGGGCAGTTTGATTGGAGATCCGGAGCCATCCGCAAGTCTTCCAGAGGAGTCCACAAAAACGCTAGCCGCAATATTTCACAAAGGCGACATTGCAGTAGTTTAATCCAAGTAAATTTTAATAAATAGGCGAAAATGTATATTTAAAGCTTATTTTGATAAAATAACATAGCCCATTTTATGAACAAATCTTAGGGCAAACTAAAACTAATTCTTTGGGTTTTTCTGAAATTCTTTGGATTTTGGATTTCATGTATAAAAGGCAGTGAACCTTGTGACATAAGTTGTAAGTAATCACCACCCAAAAAGAAAATAAAAAATTATTAAGTATTTAAGGTGGCTGGGCATTTGAAATATCCATCAACTCAAAAAAGGATGGTTTTAAGATGTTCAACCATTTGAAGAAACCTTTACTATTTAATTATTAATATTGGTTGATAGGCCCCTTGTAAGCCATACATGGGGTCTTTCTATTGATTTAGCAATCGTTTTTGATGAAGGTGAAATAACAATGCTGCCCAATATGTTAGTTGCTTTCTTGGATTCTCTTTTAATGTGGCATAAGTAAGAGCCTTCGATTTATGAAAGATGTTGAAAGTTTTCTAGAATCTATCTTAGCATCTGATTATTGAAATTGTGTTAGAGGAAAGGGTGGAAATCTTTGTTGGAGGGTTTGATAGGACCCCCCCCCTAAATCTATATGGGTTGGGGTTAGGGTTGAGATTGGAGATGGGAGGAATTTGGGTTGACCCAATGCAAGGTGAACCTTTGGGTGAATCTGGGTCACACCTCAATGAATTTAAGTAGGCTCACATGTTGGTTGTCCAAAAAAGTGAAAAAACCTCTATTTTTTTTACATTTTACAAACACAAAATTTTGACATACCTGATTTCACCCTAAAGTGAGGGCTCTTAATATTGTTTGCCTCATTTCATCATCACAAGTGATTAAAACACCATTTTTGCCTCCAAGATTTCCTTGTTGATTTTTGAAGGTTGCTGCATTTCTTCTGAAGGTGAAGGCTAGGGAAAAAAAGACCTACATCAACTAGAGAGGAGCTGCATGGGGAAGATTTATCTATCAAAGTTGAGTGAAGTTTGGGATTTGTTTCCAGTTTCAAAGAATATTTTCAAGATCTTTTAGGGGTTTTTATTTATTTTTGAATATTTTGAACATCGTTTATAAATACTATAGGAATTATAATGCCATTTAAAAGAAAAAGAAAAATAAGTTGTAGGGATGTAAATTTTTAATGTTTTGTTTTGTTATTTTTACACCTAATGGTTTATAGTTATAGTTTTGTTTCCCCACATGTAGAGAGCTCATTTAAATTTGGTGAGATACAACCATGATAAAACAATTTCTTGGTAGTGAGGGTTATTGTTGGCGTTGTGGCCAATGTGACAATCAGTATAAGAGCCTGTATAGTTGAGTGAAAACTCATATGTTGGCTATTATCTGCTTAGGAACAAGAATTTGCCTAAAGTCAAATAGAAAAGGTTGCCAAAGCAGCTAATGATGAGATATATAGAAGGGCTATAGGACATTGACATGGGAAGTAATATATCAAAGTAAATAGTAGTTCCTATTTCCAAGAAAAGATTGTAGAAACTTCCTACTAGCTTAACACAACTAGCTGGCCCATATCCTTTGATGTCGTCATCATGTTTTTGAGAAGGCCCATTGCGAAAGGTCTTTAAGAATGAGGTGAGGGAGGTTGTAGATTAAACCATTGCTATTTGCATTTATGTCAATGGCCTTCTTTACAACCTTGTTAAAGCACCATATTGGTAGGATATGGTGATGACAATTGTAATGTCCCCAAATTGATAGAGAATAAATAAATAAATTAATTGCTCCCAATTTAAAATAAATATTATTAAGGACCTTTAATTAATTAATGGGGGACCTGTTTTTATCTTATTGTCCGTAGGTGTTTACTGTGTCAACGTTCTTTTGTAAACCCACGGGAGTTTCTCCGTTGGGGTATTTATGCCCGACATGTAGGTAGTTGTTGGGGTATGTGAATTTTGATATTTTATTTGTTATTGCGAATTCCTGTTGGAGTTCTGTTGTCAGCCATTTCAGAGGTGAAAGATCCTCCCTATTTGGTATTCGCAGTTTCGGTGGTTCATAGCCACCCTAGTCTGCTGTTGGAAATATCGTCTCTGATATTTTATCTGTACTACATTGTCAAATTTGTGAAGTCTTTTGTAGAATTTTTTTTTGTAATAAATAGTGATATCTGATATTTGTATTTCTGTTGTTGGTCCGTGATGGTTGTAATTTGAAGTGCTATTATTATTGAATCTGAATTTCTTCTTGCATGTGTGAACCGTGTGAAGTCTCTCGCAATTCAAGTTATTAATTGACGATTATCAATTTTGTGTTCATTCTTGTGCCAAATTGTGTGATAACTATCTACGCAAATAAAATACCTCCAAATTCATCCTCAGTAACAACACTTTGTGAGTTGATCCCCCAAACTGAGGGACCGTATAGGGTGAATCTTGGTCGTATGGTGCCAACTTGCCGTGGGGCCAATTCATAGTGTCTGTATGGGAAACATCCACCGTACCGTGGTATTGAGCTTTTGCCATACCGAGACCATATAGTCGTACAGGCAGATAGCAAGGCCGTACGACCCTTCACATCATTGCTAGGATTCTACCGTACGAAAGGTAGTTCGTGGGAGAGAGGACCGTACGAAATAGATTTGGACTGTACGCCAGGGATAATGAAGGCCGTACGGGCTGCACCTTAGTTAGTACGTGGACGACAGTAGCCATACAACTACCCAGAACCCCTCGACACGGAAGGGACATCACACTACTAGTGCCTCGCGCCTTGTCGAGGAACAGTTGGCTACACAAGGAGAATAATATTTGCCTAGCCCGAGCCAAGACATTTCAACAATTGTCAATGCTCCTGCTGATTACATTAGTCTTAGGTATGAAAAGGTGTGCGTTACCATATTGGCCTAAGAGAAAGCTTTGATAAAGGCATCATTGAGAGCAATCATGGATACATAGCTCGAATAGTAGTATCCATCACTTTTAATGGATGGAAAGATTGCAAAAAAGAGAGCACAAAATAATGTCATTGTAGTGTTCTTTAAACGACTAGTGTCTTTAAAGGTAGAAGATTGTGAGGGGCAAGTGAAGGATGCAACTTTCATTGCCAATATTCACATATAATCCATCAAAAGGGCAGGTCCCAAAAACATTGTTCAGGTCCTACAAATAATGTAAATTTTTTTAGGGCATTGGTTCAATAGTGGTGTCATGCCTCTGATTTGACATTGAACCTGAAATACAAATTGTCTTGCGATAGTAAGACTTCTCTTTTCTCCTAATGTCAATAGTGAATTAACAATAGTTTGTAATCACCATAATAGATCACAGGGAAATAGGATTGCTGCACATAGAAAATAACAATTGCCCCATGAATCGATCCACTCCCTTTCCTCTAGTAACGATCCCCTCCACAATGAGCAGGGGATTAGTTAGGCTGAACAATAATAATTTATGAAGAGTGCTTAAGCTATGAAGAGGTGCGGTTGGCAACGAGGGTCACAACTTGGCAGCGAATGGACATACCCAACTCCAAGGGTCACAAATTCAAAAGAAAGCCATAACCTTCCAAGTCCGATGAAGGGATATAAGAAGACACTGCCCAACATCCAAGGAAGGCATGGAATCAACAACATGGCGATTTATGTAATAACCTCTTTAATTGTTGTGGTATGAAGAAATAGTTATATTACTTATGCATATGTGTTTATGACAATTATATAGATGTGAATGTATATAATTATACCATATTATATGCAGACATGATGCTTGCATCTAACATGAATATCTATGTATTTATTAATGTGAATTTCTATTTGCAATAATCAATCATGGTGAGGAAAGGGAGTGCAAGGAAAGGGAATAACGAAGGATCCCTCACTAGGTACACCACCTCATGAGAATGGTTAAGGACCGCATGAGTCCAAAGGGGACAGAGTTTCTGCTCTTGGGCCTAGGGTTGAGGGTCATTTTAAGGGCACCTGTTGATGCGAGTTTTATGACCACTTCAACATGTAGAATCGAATACTTAATATTTCGAATGAAATACCAAATCTCCAACTCTCTCTTGAACAAGGAAGCTCATATGCTAAACAATGTATAATGGATTGTGTGATCAAATGGGACAACCCCAAGGTTTCTTCTAATTGGGGACTTCACTCGGTTGTAATGATGTGATATGCTTGTATCACAAAGGGACTTACGCTAGTTCACTTAGATTTATTATCTTGACTTGCGAATGATATAACAATGTAAGTACATCAAGTATTTCTAACTGATTATGAAATAAATTGCAAATAGGAATGAGGGTTTAGGAATCTAATCTAATCCTAGGATGCAAGGAATGGTGAATGTCTTTGCGGCTCTACTAGACTTGATTTTGTTGTCAACTCCACCAGCTAGTGCAATCTTCTAAGGTAAATGTAAGATGTTGAAACTATTACCATTACATCAATACCATCAATGAATGCATATCAATGTGCAAACAATAATCGAAGTAAAGCTCATTAATCTTCCAATTGACCACGTAAGACAAACTTACAATCAACAAATCGCTAGTGGTATGGATTTTGCGAGTTTTACAAAGGTGGATTCATAATTACTTTCATCCAACTAATTCAAAGCGAATTCCAACTAAGTACTTGAAAACAAATTCTAAACTGAGGAATGTAGGAAACTATGCAATACTCCAAAAAGTTCATAAGTATTCACCTTGCAAAGACAACAATGAATATAGAGCAATTCTGGCGGTATATTAGCAACAATTCTCCAACAAATCTCTCCTTTAGAAATGATAAGGCATTGCCTTTTATAGTTCAAATACGATGAAGGGCCATGATCGATTCAAGATCAAGTGCCAAGATCATGCCAACATAGCCCTAATCCAACTAACAACTACAAGCATTAAATGCTTGACCAGTTACAATGAAGCATTGTCCTTTGGGTCAATTAGAAAATAGGTTAGGTAGAAGCATCAAGTGGACTCCACATGTACACTTGGCATAATTTGATTTATTTATCTTGGACACGTCGAATTGGGGCCTTTTGATTAGTTGAAGATGAATGCGTGCCGCCTTAGCATGCTTATCTTATAAATTTGAATTCCTTTGGAGATAAAGAAATATCTCTTGATACTCAACATTATTGAGTCTTCAATTGTGATAGCCCATATTCCCAAATTGTTTCATCTTCAAGAACTTTCTACATCTTCCTTCATTTGGAAATCTTCTCATTGTCATGGCTTTTGAACTTGCTTTGTACTTAAAATTTTGATGTCTTAGCCTTGGGCTTGCAGAAGTGATGTAGTGCTTCATGAAGTTGGACCCTATAAATTGAACTTGGATTTCTGAAGGAAATTCAAGTTTTGATAGTCTTCTCCACCTGCTTGTAGCCTTGATCATTCTCTTTCACAACTTGCTTTGGAATTTCACCTTGATCTTGTTTTTGGGTTTACATCCTTACTTTGACCTTGCCCTTGAACTATCTTCTTGCTTGAAGTCTCGAACTTGATCTTCTTGTCCTCTTGATGAAATCTTGGCATAGCCCCTTCTCATCTTCAAATCCTCCATTTTCCTCTCCTTGCAAAACAAGTCAAGGACATTTGTCAAAAGCTTAGATTTCATACTTAATAAAATCAACATTCGATGCTAAGATGTAAAACTTAAGAGGAAATCATTCTACTTAGACAATGTGAAGGACCAAATTTCTCAATTATTTAAAAATCTGATCACATCTAGACAAAATGAGAACGTCAACTAAAGGATTTAGTCACAAAGTTATGAGTCTCACAAACTCAGATCTGCAAATTCTTGATCTTTGTAAACTTGTTTTACCTTGGGAAACTCTGTTTTACACCTTGAACCTGATTAGGTTTCGATGTTCCTTCTATTTCATCAATTTTGGAAAGCAAAATTCAGTTCAAGGACGAATTGGCTGTGTTCTAGGTGCTGGTGGAATTTCAAAGGGGCTGGACAGGTGTGTCCAAGACACGTGCAGATTCCACCCTTGTCTTGGACAAGGCTGTCGAAGACAAGGGTGGAATCCGCACCTGTCTTGGACAGCCTTTCTAGTCCAAGTGTTTGTCTCCAGCCTCGCTTTCATTCAAAAATTCCCTAACTTTTTTTTGCTTGCATTGCTTTCCTTGTTTTTTCACTTGAAATTTCGTCCTTGGATCATCATATGATGCGTTAGATTGAACTCTATCTTAAAACCTAAGGTTAGTTCACAAATTGCTCAACTTAACAATCTGATTTTGATGAAAAAATGTCTTCTTTACAAGCCTAAATCAGACCTACATGTTCGAATTTGCCCTCATTCAAGTTTGAAATTACCATAGGATCAAAATATAAGGCCTCTTTTGATGGCGGAAAAGTGAAGGTGCATGGACATAAGTGTCCAAGGGAAGTGCAGATTCCACCCTTCCCTTGGACAGCCCTGTCCAAGGCAAGTGCGAAATCTGCACTTCCCTTGGACAGCCTTGTTTGATGCAATGGTAGATTCTACCATTGTCTTGGACAACTTCCAAGTTTGCAAAATTTTTCAAGTATTGCATTTTCTCCTTCAGAATTCGAAATTTCCCTCTTAATTTCGCCCAAGTGACCCCAATCATGGCTTGAGTTGATTTCAATCATTCTTATCTCAGATTTGATTTTTAAATCTTTCCCATTTTCAAGTTTTATGTCGAAACTTCATTTTGTCATACTTCACACCTCATATTGATTCCACATTTGGTGTCTATCTTCTATCCTTCTAAACCTTGTTTCACATTCACTTAATATTTCTTCCATCATATTTCTCTTGATTCCAACTTCTCATCCTTCATTCGGACTTAGCTCTCATCCTCTCGACAAACTTGACTCTTAAGTTGGCAAAAGCTGCTCAAACTTATCTCTCAAACTTGGAGACTTCCAAAATTCCTACCAAACTAAGGCAAACTAGAGCACCTACACCTATTGCCAAACAAAAGAGGGGGTCGCCATTTGCAATGGGGCGATGGTGTGAAAAGTTCACAATACCTATTGCAGTCTTTGTTACAATATTTCATTATTCATAAACGAGTGATTACAAATGGAGACGTTGTCCTTATATAGAGAATAACTAAGAACAAAATATAAACTTTCTAAAAAGCTAACAAGAAAGTTTCTATGTTATCTAGAAATTACCTAATAAACTAAATATGCCTAAATGACCATTAATATTAAATACTTTATTACCCTCCGTTAATGGTCATTTTACTAACTACTATGTGGAAGACACAATGTCTTTTGGTCACAAATTGAAAGAAGACTGCCCCCTTCTCATTTGAACATTTTGCTACTGTTAAACCCTCCCTCGATCTGCGAAATGTTAATGACCAAGAATCCATCCCACCTGATGTTGGGCAACTAAGCTATCACTCTGAGATCAGTTGTTGAAATTGGAAAAAAATGGCAACAACAATTTTTTGGAAAAATTAACAAATCCTTGTGTAGACTGTTGGCCGAGCAACTCTAGGTGCAATCCAAAACAACTACAAGAAACCACTATTTTTGTGGAAGAAATTTCCAAACCTTGAAACTCAAGTTTACAAAGCATTGTTTTTTCGGAAAAAAGGGGTAAAAAACCCTCTACCTGAGAATCCATTATTTTTGAGGACAAAATCATGCAAAACCCAAAAAACAATTTTTTTAGGATAAAATCGAAAAAACCAATCACAATTTTTTGAGGAGAAAATTGATCAAAACCCAACACAAAATCCAAGACACGGATCAAAATACAAAATTTCATTTTTGAGGAAAAACGGCAAAACCCTTTTAGAAAATGATTTTTGAGGCAAAGAATCGCACAAAATCAACAATAATTTTTAAGGGACAAAAATTATAAAACCAACCTAGGAATTTTTAGAGGAAAAAATTATGAAAACCCACCCAATTTTCTTTTTAAGGAGAAAAAAATATTAAAAACCTGAGCACTAATTTTATTTAGGACAAAAATTAGAAAACCCATCACCCTAATTTTGTGTGAAAAAAATTTAGAAAACCCACCTTCATGATTTTTGGTGAATCAAAATCAGAAAACCCGTCACAAAAATCGTCACGTGGCAAAACACAAGACTTCACGTGGTAAAATACCACAAAAATGGCCAAACTTCATCATGTGGTAAAACAAGAAAATACTTTGCGTGGAAAACAACACATGCAAGCAACATGCAACTCACAAAAAGCAAATGCAAACAACAAGCAAGTACGTGCAACCAACAAAATTTGTAGACATGTTGCGCAAACTAGGCAATCACGTGATCAAAACCCTCGACAAGGCTTGCGATTCTCTGTGAAAAATCTTTGAATTTGCCAATGAATTTGCAAAGTCGTTTTTTCATTAAGAATGATTAATTTTTTTTTGAATAAATTCCAAGAAAAAAGGGCTACGATTTTTTTATTAAAAAATTTGCCAGATCTCAAAGAAGCCCATCGATTTGCTCTGATACCATGTTACAATATTTCATTATTCATAAACGATTGATTACAAATGCAAACGTTGTCTCCTTATATAGAGAATAACTAAGAACGAAATATGAAGTTTCTAAAAAGCTAACAGAAAAGTTTCTGTGTTATCTAGAAATTATCTAATAAACGAAATATCCTAAATGACCATTAATATTAAATACTTTATTAGTCTTCCCTATGAACCCCATATTGATCAATTATTGAAATATATTAGAGCGGATCCTCGATCATAAGAGGAGAGGAGGATGGCATGATAGAGGGGAACGACATACATGCTTCACTAGGTACACCACCTAATGAGAATGATTAAGGGCCACATGAGGCCAAGGGGGATAAAATTTCTTCCCTTAGGCCTAGGTTAGGGGATATTTGGGGCACCTTATCATGTTTCCCATCTCATCCCTTGTTTTGGTTGAACCCCCACGTAATCATTTTGTTTTGTTATGGAAATTTATATATTTCTTAACCCTAGGACTTGAGGTCAACCCCCACAAAATCACTTATTTTTGTTACGGAAATTTATATATTTCTTAACCCTAGGACTGTAGGTATTTCATGAGTTATATCTAAATTATCATCTCACTTGGTTGGAGAGTTCCCAAACAGACTTATCTCATCTTAGTCTTAAGTAAGGATTATATCTCTAACTATATTATGCTCTTAATTTTGTTTGGGTCAATGAATTTAGGGAAAAGTACAAGGTGATCCAGGAAAGGGACATTACCAGTGGCATCAAAGCATCATTCTTGCTAGCCTGAGGGATGAACATTAGTTGATGCAACTTAGTCAAAGGGCTTTAAGGGCTCTCAAGAGGGAAAAGATTAATACTACAAATCAAGACATGAGAAGTGAACAAATGGAACAAGAATTTATGGTCTTTATGGAACAAAGAGCCCAAGCCCTACAAAACATAACCATGACCATAAACACTCTTATACCCAACCCAAGGAATAAGAGGTATATCACCCCTAGCCAATCCAAAAGTGATAATAGAACTACAATGGGATCAAACCAAGAAGCAACTTGACCCCCCTTCTTACCTAGGGTAGATGAGGAGAATAATGCATCCAACTGAAATTTGAAAGTACTAACCCAAGCATATGCAAGGCCTAAACCTGAAATCAAGATGATGTTGGGAAGGGGAGTGTTCATAAAAAGGGGAAGAATCAAACTAATCAAGATTTACAACACATGGTAGGTAGTTGGCAATCCATAACTTTATAGATCAGGAAAAATCACAGCCCCTTCATGGGTTCAAAACTTGAGAGCTACTTATCTCTCAACCCAACGGTAGAAAAAGATGTCATTAAATTTGCCATATTGCATCTAGAAGGGGTCGCCCGTGATTGGTCACAACATGGCGTAATGACCCATATCCATCGAAACATAAAGACTTGTGATGCCTTCACAAAGAAGCTTATTTATAGGTTTGACCAAACACATCGCCAAAAACAGTTCAAAGAACTAACAAGAACATGGCAAAGGGGAACCCTTGAGAGTATATCAACGAATTCCAAAGGCTAGTAGTTGTGGTCCCCAAAATATCCAAAGGGAGACTCACTTACCTGTTCATAGAAGGATTATCGAATTCACTTCATGGCCTAGCAAGTGCCTTCAACCTTGCCGCACTTTAGGAAGCAATCTTAAAAGCCACATGAATTAATGCCAAAACAAGGGAAATGGACTAGTCAAAGGGGGAAGATGAATACTTCTATGGGAAGGATAAAAAAAACCATTTTTTTTCAAAAGACGCTTAGTTGGAACTCCGAAGAAGAAACCTATGCTATGATTGCAAGGAATGATAGGAGCCCCAACATATATGTAAGCAAAAGGAAGGCGAAGAGAAATAGATGTGTTTTAGGTGCAAAGATCCATGGGCACCTGGACATAAATGCAAGGTGACAGATCTTAAAAGAAAGAACTTGTGTTATGTGTGCAAAGAGAAGTGAGGGCCAGGATAGATATGTGGAAAAAGAAGTCGAACCCATAATATATAAGCAATATTCGATAAAGAAACAAGCACCGAATAAAACCCAAGCAAGAGAATAAGGTACAATGATGAGGACAAAGAAGGCGGAACCTTGGCCTACATCTCAAAGGCTTCCAAGCATCATCCTTTCTGGGCAAAAGGTGACAACCATTGTAGATAGTGGAGCAATCCACAATTTTATTGATGAAAACTTGGTTGCAACAGAAGTCTTTAAAGGTTTTAAGGTAACCTTTGCTAGTGGATCTTCCACTCCGTGTAACAAGAAAATTTCCCAACTAAACATCAGCTTGGGAAAACATCTAGTCAAAGACAAATTTTACATTGTAAATATGAGGGATACCAATGTGATTTTGGGCACCTCATGGCTACATTCCTTGGGTCGCGTCATCCTTGACCTCCTAAAATTAGAGATATGGTTTGTACATAATGGAAAGACGATTCTTTTACAGGGAATGTTTGGCAAATTCCTCAGAGTAAGCTCATCCGAATGAATGGAGGGAACCCTTAAACATGGGCAAATAGAATGGGCCGCGCAATGTTTGATCTTGAACAAGTCCTCCACCAAGGGAAAAACAATTCATGTTGACATTCAACCTCTATTAAACAAACTTAAGAAAGTCTTTAGTAGCATTCCCATGGGACTCCCACCAAAACAAGGCTTAGAGCATTAGATAGAGTTGGGAGAAGGGGTGAAACCAATTGTTACATTCCTTACTATCATCTCCATAAGTATAAAGAAGAAATTGAAAAGACCATAAAAGAATTATTAGAAATGGGAGATATCCAACCAAGCTCCAATCCTTTTGCCCCTTCCGTTGTATTTTTAAAGAAGAAAGATGACACAATGAGGATGTGGATTGATTATAGGGCATTGAATAAAAAGACAATAAAGAATCAATACCCCATTCCCTAAGCAGATGGCTAATTGATGAACTCCACAGGGCAATATACTTCTCAAAAATTGATCTTTGGTTAGGGTAGCACCAAATTAGATTGAAAGAGGCGGATACCCAAAACAACCTTTAGGTGACATTATAGTCATTTTGAATTTCTTGTCCTACCCTTTGGGCTAACAAATACCCAACCACTTTCTAATCTTTTATGAACTACATATTCATAGGGTAGCTAAGGAAATTTCTATTGGTCTTCTTGATGACATCCTCATCTATAGTAAAACTTGGGAAGAGCACCTAAGATATATAGGTGATGTATTGGGAATATTGGAGGAACACTCCCTATTTGCCAAACTATCCAAGTGCGACTTTGGGATGAAAGAAATTTTGTACTTAATGGCACAAAATCAGTGCCCAAAGGGTTAGTGTGGGAGGATAAGATTGACGCCATAAGAAGTTGGCCAAAACCCAAGACTCTAACACAATTTGGAGGGTTTTGAGACTCTGTAACTATAATCGAAGATTTGTTAAGGGTTTCTCAAAACTGATCGTGCTGATTTGATTAAGAAAGGAGCATTTTTCTAGAACGAAGAAGCATAAACAACCTTTGAAGACTTAAAAGAAGTAATGATTTACTGCCTTGTTTTGGCAATACCAGACTTCTCCTGACCCTTTGAATTATATTGTGATGCTTTAGGGGAAGGCATTGGAGTGGTGTTAATGGAAAACAAACACTCCATAGCCTTTGAAAGCAAAAAGCTCAAATAAATTGAGAAGAATCTATTCAGTTTATGACAAAGAAATGTTAGCAATCATGCATGCTCTAGCAAAGTTTAAACAATTCTTGATACATGTGTCATTTGTAGTAAAAAATGATCATAATTGCTTGAGGTTCTTTCTAAACCAAAAGCACCTGAATGATAGACAACAAAAATGGGTGAGCAAGATACAAGCATATGACTTCGACATTGAACACCCTACCTTGGCTCCATGACAACAATATCATGAAGACCCTACCTTGGCTTCATGACAACAATATCCACAGAATGGAAAATATCCTTACAAAATATGCTAAGGACAAGTTGTCATGTGACCTTATAGAAGGGAAGGCACAAGATGATAGGTACCAAGTCGTGGATGACCTCATCCTTTACAAAGATAGAATATCATCCTTTACAAAGATAGAATATACATCAATATGGGATCAAAATTAAAGAAAGAAATTTTGAAGACCTACCATGGCAACCCACTATGTAACCATCAAGGATACTTCAAGACTTAGAACCAATTATGGAAAGAGTCTCATGGAAGGGCCTCAAGGGAGATGTGCTCTAAGACACTAGGGAATGCATGGTGTGCCAAAGAAGTAAAAAAGAACACCAAAGAAGTAAAAAACAACATACATTCCCCGCAGGTCTTCTTCAACCCTTGCTCTCACCCGATAAAAAGTGGAAAGCATTTCTATGGACTTTATAACAAGACTACAAAGTACAAGGAAATAACTGTATTTTTGTGGTGGTAGATCGTTTGACCAAATATGCACACTTCATGGCCATATCAACAAGTTTTAGAGCCTCTCAAGTGCCCAAAATCTTCTTCAAGGACGTCTTCAGAATGCATGGCCTACCCCGAAATATTGTGAGGGATTGAAATAACCATTTTCTTAACATATTTTGGAAAGAGCTATTCAAATTAGCTAGAATAGAACTAACCCCTAACACTAGTTACCACCCACAAATAGATGGGCAAGCAGAGATAGTCAATAAATGGTTGAAAGAATATTTGAGGAACTATGTCACTAGACAACAAAATAGATGGGTTAAATGGCTACACTTGGGGGGAGTATTGCTACAACAACACCCAACATATGTCTATAGGGATGAGTCCCTTTCAAGCGTTATACAAATATGTGGGTACATCTTTTGGAGACTTGATTTGCTCAGAGAGTTGTGTTTCGGGAGCTAGGGACTTCATACAACAAAATGTGGATATCATGAATACACTTAGAGACAACTTATGCCAAGCACAAAATCAATAGAAAATTTATGCGGATAGGAAAAGAATTGAAAGAACATTTGAGGTTGGGGATTTGGTCTTTTATGGTTGCAAACATATAAACAATCATCCTTTAAAGTAAGTGGCGCTGAGATACTTAAGCCCAAATTTTATGGGCCATACAAAAGTTTGAAGAAAATAGAAGTAGCCCTATGAGTTGGAGCTATCCATAAACAAGAGGATTCACAATGTGTTGCACGTGTCTCACCTCAAAAAGTTACCAAGACAATACATTACCCCATGTCCAGAGTTGTCACTATTAGATGATGAAGACACCTTGATTCTCGAACCAAATACTATTCTTAATGTGCGAGAAACGAGATTAAGAAACAAAACTATCTAGGAGTGCCTAGTAAATCGAAGGGTCTACCTATGGAGGAAGGGTAGACTGTCATACCCCTGCTCTGACATCAAAATGTAAAGAGAAATTGTCTTACGATAGTTAAGACTTCACAATTTCTTCTCCTCACGCTAGTAGTGAATTAACTACATTTATAATCATCATAACAAATTGCAGGGAAATAGGATTGCTGCACATATATAACAAATAACAATTTCCTTATGCATTGATCCTCTCCACTCCCTCTAGTAGCGATTCCCTTCAAAACCAACGAGAAATTAGTTAAATTTACCAATAATAAGTAATGAAGATTGAATAAGCTATGATGAGGTGCATTTGGCAACGTGGGTCACAACCTGGCTGCGAATGGACACACGCACTGCAAGGGTCACAACCTCAAAAGAAAGTCGTAACATTCCTAGTCCAATTGAGGTATATAAGAAAAGATTGCCCAACATTCAAGGAAGGCATGGAATCAATGACAACAGTAATCATATATGCAATAGGGCGATATATGTAATAACCTCTTAAATTATTGTGGTATGAAGAAATAGTTATATTACTCATATATTTATGTCAATTATATAGCTGTGAATGTATATATTATAACAGATTACACGTAGACATGAATGCTTGAATCTAACATAAATATCCATGCATTTATTAATGTTAATTTGTTTTTGCAATAATCGATCATGTTGAGGAAAGGAAGATAGTGCAAGGAGGGGGAATGGTGGAGGATACCTCACTAGGTACACTACCTCAAGGGGAATGGTTAAGGACCACACGAGGTCAAAGGGGATAGAGTTTTCGCTCTTGGGCATATGGTCAGCGGTCATTTTAAGGGCAACCTATTGCAATCTTTCCTACGAATGCCATATTGATCAATAGTTGAAATAAACTAGAGGGGATCCTCAGTCATAATAGGGGAGAAGGATGGCATGATAAATTGGAACAACGTATAGGCCTCACTAGGTACACCACCTCATGAGAATGATTAAGGACCACATGAGCCCAAGGGGGACAAAGCTTCTGCCCTTGGGCCTAGGAGAGGGGATATTTGAGGCATCTTATCATGTCTCCCATCTCAACCATTGTTATGGTTGAACCTCCACATAATCATTGAGATTTGTTATGTAAATTGATATATTTCTTAACCCTAGAAATGGATGTATCTCATGAATTATATCTACATTATTATCTAACTTGGTTGCAAGGTTCCTAGACAAACTCTTTTTATCTTATTTCTAAGTAGAGATTATATCTTGAACCATAGTTGAAATACTCGTACTCGACAACTAATTGCCAAGGGCCAAAAAAAAATCAGCAAAAAATCGGTGATTACTTGGCAACTTACCTTTCAAAAAATTGGCAACATAAAAAATTGCTTAAATTTAAATAGAAATGCATTTTTTTTGCAAAATTCAATGAGGAGATGCATTTGAGTTAGTAAATGAGGAAACAAAAGAAACAAGTCAAGTCTAGATATATTTAAATGCAAATGGGGTACAAAATGGCATCCCCATGTGGAATGTTGATGGCTAGTAGCCTGATAGTTTGAAGCAAAATTCAAATAGCAAATTGTCTTTCTAAAAGTATAAGTAAATACAAGTACAACATCAAAATAGTCTACATCTTCCTCTTCCCCTCCTCAACAACTCTAGTAAAAACTACATGAGGGTTAGGGGTCTAGTCCTAGAAGTCCGTTGTGGTTGTGCCTCCTCCCTCTGCACAACTGGCTGTGACTTGACTCCATCTTGGATGTAGATGGTGCTGGTTCTGGCAATGACTCCTCATCATCCTCATCCTCCTCATCCTCCTCAATATCATACAATCTCACTGTAAATTCACCCTCCATAGCTTGCCTCTCCAAATTGTAGATCTCATCCTCTGTAAACAATGGAGGTTGCTCCTGTGATGTCCAATCACAGTAAGGATCTCTGTCATCCAAATCAAGTGGACCAACTGGTGTTTCCTCTACCTTCCTTGTGTGCAACTGAAGGTTATATTGCACAAAGACATATTCTACACTAACTTGTTCCTCTTCTTGGGGTGGGTGGCCTCGAACAAGCTCCAATTCCGCTCACAACTGGATGAATTACAAGGTTTGAATAATATTTGGAGGGCAATTCTTTGCAAATTTGGGACATTTCCACCCCAATTTCGCCACCAAGCATCTACAAAATAAAATATTGAAGAGTTAGAAAGGAAGGTGAAAACATTTTTTAATTTTTATCTACTTATCATGCACGTGAAAGACCCCAAAATTCCAAATATGATACGATACCTTGGGTTTGAGTGTTTCTTCCTCTCTTCGCCACTTTTGAAGAGAATAGCTTGCCCCTTGCATTCTCGTACATGTCCAACTTGGAATAAATGAGGTCTCACCTCAACATCGGGTATCGTCCTTTGCATGCATTTAGTGATGCCCTCCATAATTGTTCCTCCTGCTATCAATAATTTCCCATATGGGTTCCAATTCGAGGTTGTACCCCTTGTAGTAATTTTTGATAGCCTCCTTGGCCCTATCCATGGCCTCATAGAGATATCACATTGGGCTTTTATCCCCATTGACCAAGCGGAGAACTCTAACCAAGGGCTTCAACACCTACAATTGAAAATTACAAAAAGATTGATCGTAAAAGTTACAAATTAATAATGAAAGACTTTAATACAAAAAAATTAAATATTCAAGTTTTGAAGTTTCCAAGTTACCTTCACAATCTTTGTAGCTCTTTGTGCAAATTGGTTGTCAAAGACCATAGATGCAACAGTCTCTCTATCAGGCTTCTTCGAATAACTTGTGTCTAGCGACTCACAAACATTTGCTTCAAAGAAGACAAAGAAGTAAGAATACTTTGCAACGTTAAGAAAATCGTTGCAAATCTTGTGACTCTCGCTCTTACCAACTCTTTCCTTTGGGTGTGTTCTCTCATCAAGCGAAGAACCCAAGGGTGATTGTAGATGTATTTTGTGATCTTTCTTGCATCCTCTACAACCGGTCTCACCGAATCTATCCTATGTCCTCCCAAAGAAGGTCAAGGACATTCGCTGCACAAGGAGTCCAAAAAAGTGTATTATATTTGTCTGAGTATCCCACCCATTGCCACATATGCTATTGTATTATTGGTTATGATTTGCAACAAATTATCAATTCCCACCTCCATTACAACTTGCTCTAACACTAGAGCCAAAGTTTCAACAATCTTCACCTTGTTGCAGGCATCCACGGATTTCAAAAACACCATATCATCCTTGCAAGAAACCAAAAAAACTAATAATGGACCCATCCATCCATTTGAAAGATATGGTGCTACCACATTGTTTCCATTGTATTTTTTGCTCTTCTAGCACTTCTTTCGCCCTAGAAACTGCATTTGTGAGCAACCTACAAGTACAAAATAAAATCAACATTAACTTTGAGTACGCAATTTTGATTAAAAAATTAACTTACATTCAACAAAAATAAGTAATTGCCATATTTAAAAAAAGAACACAAATTTAGTCTACACTCTAAAAATCAAAATTCAACATAAGTTATCAAGATTCAAAACTAACTTAAAACATTTTAAAACTAAAACAAGTGAACTAACCTCCCACTCAAGTCTGCACGAGAAGGCGCCTTGTAGGCTTTTCCCGCCACAGTCATTGCGATAACCAAATTCAACCAATATGAATTTTCTACAACATTGAAAGGGATATTGTTGAAGTACTAGAAATCGACACAAGCAATGTCTACTTGCTGATGCACATCCCTATTCCACCTAATTCCCTCTAATGATGGCTATGCTCTAGGTGATTTTTTGTGCATAAAACATCCATCTATAGTAGACGATTGTGGTACCGATGGTGATGGTCTACTAGAAGTAGCAAAAGTGGTGGCTGAGCGGATGCTGGATTTGCAAGTGTGGGCCACAAAGAGAGCCCACTATGCCCTCAAGTGTTGACTCTTCTTCTTCAAGATTGAGTGAAACACCTTGAGAATCAACAATAGCTAGTTTTTCACTTTCCCTTTGCAACATTTCTCTTCTTGGGCAGTGAGTAAGACATTGATTTCTCTTTTTATTAGGGATTTGCTTCGTTATTCCTGCAAGGTGGTATTTCGTGCGGTATATGCATCCACTAATTATTTTTTCACACTTCATGCGAATTACGGATTTAGCTTCAGGTTCTTCAAAGGCATACTTCCAAGCTATATCTCTACCCCCTTTAGAACGTGTGCCTACATATCCAAATGAGCATGCGTCTACTGAGGCATTCACAGGGCTTGAAGCTGACCCAATTTTGGAAGAATTTCTATTTGCCATTTCAATCAAATATCAATCTACATATACAAATTGAAATTGCAAATTAATATACTATATTTTAATTAAAAAATTTGCTAACAAACTAAATTAGTTTAAATAATTTTAAACATAGTTGGAACTTGAAAAAAAACAAGAAAAAAGTGTTAGGATTTGAATTTTTTGGGAAAAGATGAGTTTCTTGAGAAAACAATGAAAAAAAGCTAAAAAAAAATGTTAAAAATTGGTATTAAATCTTGTTCATTACACTCTAAAACAATCTAGAGTGCTTAGGAAATGCTATTATAGAGTTTCCATGAACCTAGATGCAACAAAGAGAAGATAAAATGATTTAAAAAAAATAGAATAAGAAATTTGAAAATTTACCCATGAATCCGATTTTGCTTCAAAAACTTCTGCGAATCCTCTTCCAATCCGCTTCAAATCACAATCTAAATCTTTGCAAATCACCTTTAAAAAATTTAAAGGGTTTTTTTTGGCTCAAACAACAAAATACAATTGATAAAATGTAAAATGAAATTTTGCTTGAACACATAACTGTATTATACAGCTAGGGGTGATAATTAAAGCACTTATTGCCGATTTATCAGCGATAAGTTGCTGAAAAAACGACGGTAAGTTGCCAACTTATTGGCGATAAGTGCCGGCGAGTAAGTGTAACAATTACTCGCCGGCCCAAACTTATTGTGATAAGTTTACTTATCGCCGATAAGTCGGCGATTTTTGCATCTATGTCTCTAACTATATGATGCTTTGTATTTTGTTAGGGTTTGTGAATCAGGGCAAAGTACAAGGTAATCCAAGAAAGGGACATTACAAGAGGTCATATATTTTGAATACCCTACGTTGTCCAATCACTCAATTTGATATTTGTATACAGATTAAGTGAATCAAATTAATCTACACAAAGGGTGAGGTAATTCAAATGTTTTTGAGAAATCATCACATGTCACAAAAAATCTTCAAGGTTTTCACCAACTGGGAGTTGTTGAAAGTAATTTTATTTTTAGTATATTTTTTTCAAAGATTTTGATCTTTATGTAGGTATAGGTATGGGTACCGGCTACGACAACATATTTTTTCGCTCAAGGGTATGGGTTCAATGATTTATCATTGGATATTTATAATATGATATATGTATCAATGATTCAAAATTATAAAATATAAAATAATTGATACTCATAATTGTTAGTAAGCAAATATTTAGATGCCTCATATTTGCAAAAACGAAAGCAGTCACATACAATGATCTAATAAATGCTAATAGACAATGAAAATTACAACCAATATTTAATAGTCTTCATATTGCTCTTCAACAAAAGCATTAGAGTCTACATTTGGTTCAATTTTATTTGAATCACAATTAGCTGTAGTGCCACTTCCACTAGCTGCGTAACGTGTAGAAGTTGCCTTGTCTATAGAGGCATATGGCAAGTTGTGCAACTCTTTCATCTAAGTCAACATACTTAGGAAACTGATCCCAATTCTTTATCACCACATTATTATATTCAATTGTCTTACGTGGCAAGAGACGAAGGTAGGTGTGCTCAAAAAGACCAAATCATCTTTTATTTGAGCACCCAATAGGTTGCATTGAATCGAGTGGATGGAGGAGTATGTGCTCCAATTTTGCGTACTTGAAGAACTCACAACTTATTGAATTTGCATACAACATGTACAAACATAAGTTTTAAATTATAAAATTATGATATATAGTGAAGAATGAAAAATAAAAAAGTTACAAAATAAAATTATGCATGCGTCAGTGAGAATTTTTATTGCAAGAGATTGCAAGCAAATAGAGCCTTGGTCATGCATGTACCAACATTCATGAGCCTCGTTTTGTATTTGTCTCAAAGAGTGCAAACATCACTATTCCTTGAAGATATGAAGTCACCAAACTCATTCAAAAGAACACTTTGTATATCTGCATTTGAGAATATTCTTTAAAAGTAGTCGTGTAGCCAACAACCACCTTTTCATCTGTATATGGTGCTACCCTCCTTTATAAGGAAAGTATCTCTTTGCTATAACATAGACAAAGGAAATTCTAGGAGATGCAAGGGCATTTTCCCCTTGTTCCAGTGGTCAACAATGGTTCTTTGAACTCTTATAAATATCCTTTTCTTGGGTTAGGCTCCTTGTCTCCAATTATGGTCATTGTTTTTTCATCTATAGAGTCCATGCCATTATAAATTACACCCAAACATGGGCGATTTTCAGCAGCATATCTAATCATGTTGATGATGGGTTTAGTGAAATTCAAAACTTATTGCACACTAGCCCACCATTCGTCATTTAGTAATCAGGATGAATGCTTTGACATTTTCGGATCTCTCTGTATTTGATTGCATGCATACACATTAAAGACTGTTGATGACTATAGCACCTAATGCATCTCGCACCTTTGCAAGTTGTCTTAAAATGATTGTGTGTGATGCAAATTGAGCTTTGGCAACCTAACATGGTGTAAAAATATGCAAACTAAAATATTATAGGTCAATAATGTCACAAGTCAAGAATTAAAAAATACTAAGAAATAAAATTATAATTACCTTCAACAACACCAAGTTCAAAAAGGTCATGAAGAAGATGCCTTGTGAAATATGATGATTAGTTACAAACATTTGAATCTCTTTAGCCTGTGTAGATTTCTTTCACATTCACAATCTTTGTGCCAATCTTTGCAATATCAAATTAATTGGATGGTACATGGTGTCCAAAAATTATGCCCATACATGCCTTCCACTATAGAACTAACTTCCTTACTATTTATTGTATTATCCATTATGGCTTGGACAACATTAACAAGGGCCACCATTTAATGATTTTAATGGGGATATTGACAATGAAAATTGCATCCTTTACTTGCCTCTCGCAATTCACTGCCTTAAAAAATGTCCTTCCTCCAGGGATCACTGCAATGACATTGATCAACTGTCTAATTTTGTAATCTTTTCATATATTAGAAATGATGGACAAACTTCTCTCGAGCTACGTATCCTTGATTGCTCTCAATGATGCCTCTACTAAAGTTTTCTCCTTTGCCAACAAAGGTTGTTCTCACCTTTTCATATCTAGAACTAATATGATGAGTAGTGGCATTGCCAATGGCTGTCACCATATCTTGCCAATATGGGGATCCACCAAGGTTGAAAGCGAGCTCGTTTTCATAAATCTATCAAGCAATGCTCTCATTTGCAACCTCCCTCACTTCATTCTTGAAGTTTTTTTACAACGGACCTCTTTTGCTTGAAACATTCTCATCTCTGAAAGATGGTGGCATTGACATGAAAGGATGCGACCAATTAGTTTTGATTAGCCACTAGGAGGTTTTCACGAGCTTCCCTTGGCAAGATAATGAGCTATTTCCTTTGACCTACTACTTGCCATGTTGGCATCTACTTGTTATTTAATATACCCCATTTTTTGCTGATTTGGTAGCCTTTTTTTCTTTGGCTCAAGCCAAACTTTTATCCATAAGCAGGGAATATCATACAAGTGAGCTTTCACTTGATGGTATGAGCTCTTATACTCAGTTCCACATTGTGTACAACACTAATGATAACCCCACCAGCATGAAGTTGTTCAATTGTTGTTGTATGTCACCAAAGAGGTGTCTTTTCATCAAATCTAAATAAATCTTTGTAGCCGAGGCAACTAAAATAGAATTACTAGTCACTTTTGTAGAAACATAAAACGAAATAAATTACAAATTTAGAACTCTACAACTAAAAAAGAACGGTATGTATCAGAACCCCTTAGTATACATGAAAGTTCACAAAAAATCAAAACTTTATAAAAAAAACTATAAAAACTTAGAAAAATCTTCAAACATTTAGTAGAAATTTGAAAAGAATGAAAGTTTCACTCACCTTTGATTGTTAAATTTTCTTTGTGCAGCTATCTCTCCCTCATTGGTGTAGGTTTAACTCCCTTGTAGCTCCCACCTTAGAAGAAAATTGAAGCAACTTTCAGAAACCCAAAAATGGTAGCTTGGAGGCAAAATAATGTTGTTTTGGTCTTTTATGTGAACGGAAAAACAAAAAAACAAGTGATATAGTCTCACTAAGGTGAATTTGTGCTTTTAGGATTTTTTTTAAAATGTCAAAAAAGTTCTTTTTTTTTGGGTCAATTGTGCCTAGACACTGTGACTCCCCTTAGGTTTTGCTTGGGTTCACCCAAGGGTATTGGTCAGGCACCTTTGTTTCCTTGTGGGAACCCACAAGGAATTTGAGGTGCTTAGGTGGTACCCTAGACGAACCAGCCTCAAACTTGGATTTGGATTGAACTCATATCGGTTGGGGGGGTGTGGGGTTCTTGAGGGACCTGGTAACATTAGTTTTTTAAAGTTTGTGATGTTATCCACTTTTCAATATTCTAATTTGTTTTATTTTTTACACCATGGTAGATTGCCAGACTTGATTCACATCATACACAATCATCTTGTGATGACTTGTGAAGGTGTAAGAGATATCAAGCATTATAGTCATCTACACTCTTTAGAGAGTATGGAGGCAATCAAATATATAGAGAAAAAAAATGCCAAAGCATTGGTTCTATATGATGGGCTTTTGTGGAATATACTTTGAGCTTCATTCAACTCATAATCAACATGATTAGGTATGCTGATATAGTTTGTTCATGTTTGGGGGAAATATATGATGACATGATCTCCATAGTTATAAAAATAAAGACCATAATAGAAGCCAAGGAGCATGATTGGATAAAAGCATTTTTGAAAAGGGTGCGAAAGATTATTGTTGACCATTAGAACAAGATGACCACACCCTTGCATTTTAACATTTGATTTGTTTTCAATATATTATGGCTATTAGATACTCTATTTGTTAAGGAGGGTGGCACCATTTGAGATGAAGAGGTTATTTTTAGGTACAAAACTGCATTTAGAGGAATATTTCTAGAATTAGATAGATCGAGAATTGTCTTGAGTAGTTTGGTCGCTTCATTTCTTCAAAGAATCATGATATTTGCATTATTCAAGACAAGTACAAGAAATACAGTCATGGGTGGTGGTACATACATGGCCGAGGCTTTATTTACTTGCAACCTATTGCAATAAAAATTCTCTATCAAGTATGCATCTTTTTATTTTTTTAATTTTCTCGATTTTCTTTTGCTGCTACATATTAGTTTTATCATTGTAAACATTGTATGCAAATTCAATAGGTTGTGAGTTTTTTAGCTGAGTGGAATTGAAATACATACTCCTATACCCGCTCAGTTAAGTCCAACTCGTTTGGTGCCAAAAAAGTTGAAGATCTGGTCTTTGTGCGCTCCAACATGCATCTCTTGTCAAATAATATACTTGATTACAATGAGGGGTTTGGTGAGGAACTCTGATCTAACTTCTGAGTGGGCTGACTTATAGACATTACAGTTGCACAACTTACTGAAGTCTCTATAGGTGAGTCAACTTTTGCAAATGACATCACTATTGGGAGTGACATTGCAATTGGTTGTGGTTCAATGAAATTGAATTAAATACTAACTTCAATGCTCTCGATGAAGTGCACTATGGAAATGATTGAATATCGATTGTAATTTTCTTTTGTATTGGCATTTGACAAATTACCGATTTATCATATTGTAAATTTGTGAGTATTTTCTTTTTGGACGAAATGAGGTATTTAAAGAATTTTTGTTATTGGCAATTATGAGTACTAATGTTTTCATATCTATCTATCTATATATATATATATAAACTTGTACCTATACCCAAGAGAAAGAAATGCCATACTGGCATATGTGAAACCTGAACCCATACCTGTACTTGGACTCAATTATAACCTGAGGTAGATCATGTTGGATGGCTAAAAATAGCCCTCTGTATATTACTAGGGCTTCTAAAAAGCGTTTTGAGGCCTGCCCAAGATTCCAACAGAAACTGAAAATATTTATATTTTTGGCATCATGGTAGATTCTCCATGTATTATTTCTAGAGGTCCTATCCGTGTTCAGTTCCAACCACATCTTAGCTGGTGGTTCCTACTTGATCTTAGGAGTTCTTGTTTTAAAAACCCCTTGATTGTTTGGGGTTGGGGTAGGCAAGATAATCTAATTGCAGTCATGCTATGAACATTTCCACGAGTATTATTGAAAGCTATCTATGTTTCAAACTTGGAGATAATAGTTTAATCATCAGTTACATATCACATGCTTTCCTCATTATAACTTGCATTAAGTTAGATTGAGCTTCTATGTACATTTTCTATTATTAATGTTGAAGTTGGCAGGGTTGTGTAAATCTTGTCCTCCATTTTAGAGTAAGCATAGAACTTTCATCCACGTTAATGTTCTTTATCCTTATTTTAAAGGTTAGATTTATTCCCACTAGCAGCCTCTAGGCAATCAGAGGTCCACACCTGTGCATATAAGATTGAAACTATGCAGGACAAAAGCCTTCAGTATCATATTTCAAATAATATATAAAACGAAAATAAGAAAACCACAATTTAAGAGTTGGATTCAATTATAACCTTAGGAAGATAGTGCTGGATGGCTAGAAATAGCTCTGTCCATATGACTCGGACTTCCAAAAGGTTTTTTGAGGCCTCCCCAACATTCCAGCAGAAACTGAAAATGTGTACCTTTGGCATGATGGTAGATTCCAGAAGGTCCAGCCGCTCCCGGATTTTTTTAGAGTTTCTGTCCATGTTCAGTTTCTCCCACATCTCAGCTGGTGGTTCCCACTTGATTTAGAAGTTCTTGTTTTAGCAATCGCTTCATTGTTTGGGAAGTTGGAAGCCAAGAAAAATTAATTATCCATGAGTGTTACTGAATGCTATCCACGCTTAGATCTTTGGAGATAATAGTGCACTCATGGGTTATACTTATAAATATCTCTTGGTTCCATAATAACTTGCATGAGTGTTATTGAATGCTATCCATGCTTAGATCTTTGGAGATAATAGTGCACTCATGGGTTATACTTATAAATATCTCTTGGTTCCTCATTATAACTTGCATCAAGTTGTATTGAGCGTCTTTGTGGATTTTCTATTATTAATGTTGAAGTTGGTAGGGTGAAGTATAAATATTGTCCTTTTATTAGGTTTATATCCTGATCAATGATCCAGGCAATCACAGGTCCACACCTGTTCACCTAACCTTGAAACTAGGCAGGACAATAGAATGAACAGTATCTTTTTTCAAACAGTTTATAAAATGAAAATAAGAAGATTTCTTAAGGTTCAAAAACCTGTATCTGGACTGATTAAAGTGATATTAGTGGAGCTAAAAGGAGCACACCATGATAGCATCAAACCAGATACTGCAATAATGGCTTCAATTTTGTTGACATTATATTCATATATTTTCCCCCCCTAACTGAATACATTTTTCTCTATTTCAAATCCATAAACTTGAAATATTAGTGAAAGGTTAAGATAAATTTCAACTGGTGGTTTTGAACTTTTGACTATTTGATCTGGTCCATCTTGTGGATGCAAAATGAATGGGTCAAGTTCTCAAAGTTTTTTTATGTAATTAATGTTAAAAATTTGTTATATTTTTCTGTTTGCCATTGAATGTGGATTCTTATTGCATAAATAAAATGCCACTGTTCCAGGATGCCTATCCTACATTGCAAGCAAGACAGAAGAAAAGTGATGCAAGAGAAATGCAGAGTTTTTATCGACAATATTATGAAAAATATGTCAAGGCTATTGATTCAGCTGCTGATCAAGCTGATCGGTAAGTCTTGAATTGATTGGAAGAGCTGCAACATGTTTATTTTCTTGGCGAAAGCAAATAAACATTTCAATTCCGCATTCATTATCTGAATTAGATTTCATGTATTTTGCTGATAAACCTCACTCCTACTCAGGGCAGAGTTGGCTAAAGCATATCAAACTGCTCGTGTTCTTTTTGAAGTCCTGAAGGCAGTCAATCAAACAGAGTCTGCAGAACTTGAGCCTGAGGTTTGAAACTACTAATGAATCACATGAGAATGAATAAGCTAAAATATACCCTACTGAAGCCTTGAAGGAATGCTATATTTTTAATAGTTCGTTCCATCCCAGATTTTCAAGAATTCTACACATTATAATGCACTTTAATCTAAGAAATTCATTTCATTTCTTTTTGAATAGTTCTCACTATTTGAAATACAAAGTAGACTTATTATCAACTGGATTTTATTTAGCCAAACATACTGAGGCTTGTGTACAGAAAAATGTTACACAAGTTTTGCCTACTTGTAGATTTATACTGGACACATGGTAAATCTCACAAAGCATATTAGATAGATTATATTCCCGAGTTTGTACATATGGATGTCATATCCTAAAAGGTTTCCAAGCAGTCTAACTGAACATATAAATTAATAAGTTGATAGGGTATCCTATGCAGATTATGGAGGCAAATAAGGAAGTTGAGAAGAAGAACGAAATGTACATACCATATAATATTCTTCCTCTTGATACAGCTGGGGCACTCAATGCAATTATGCAGTTTCCTGAGGTTTGTTTCCATATTCAATTGGTTCTTTTTTTAAGATTCATGAGGTTGCATTTCTGAACTCCATGTATTTCTAAGTACATGTTTATGCATCTCTTTTATGTGGCTTCAGATTAAAGCCGCAGTTGCTGCACTTCGCAACACTCGTGGACTTCCCCAGCCAGAAAACTGGCAAAAACCGGGAACAGATCATGATCTGCTTGATTGGCTTCAAGCTATGTTTGGGTTTCAGGTAAATAGGAATAAGTGCTTCCGAGTTTATTGGAGAAGCTTCTTGGTTATCAGTGTTGATTTCAGTAAATGCGTTTTATATTCTCAAATCCTTGAGTTTAACTCCAACGAATGGATATATTGATCTTTACAATGTAAATATTGTTTAATATTATTTTATTGACTTCAAGTATGCAAACTAGATCCACGTGCTTTAGCAAATTGGTAATATGATTTACAGAAAGACAATGTAGCGAATCAGAGGGAGCACTTGATTTTGCTTCTGGCTAATGTACACATAAGGCAGATTCCAAAGCCTGAGCCATTGTCCAAGGTTATTTACACTCACTTATTTTTCCTGTTATTATCTAGAACATATTTCCTTTGACAGGGCATGAATTTTGAAAAGTAGAGACATTAATAAAATGACATTGATGCTTGCAGCTAGCCGAATCTGCTTTAAATGAGGTTATGAAAAAGTTATTTAAGAACTATAAGAAATGGTGCAAGTATTTAGGACGTAAAAGCAGCCTTTGGTAAGATTTTTGACTTTTGTAAGCTCAGAAAGCTTTCAATGTTTAATATTCTTATTATTTTTGGCAATTTGGTAATATTACTGAGGCAAAAGGTGATTTTCATCCGCTTGAGAGAATAAGTAAAATGAGAGTAATGTTTGAGATGTGTAGAATGCCAATGTGTATGGTAATTTTAAGGAATTGATAGACACTGCAATTTATAGTCGAATTTACTGGTAACTAGATGTCATCAGAATCTGTGAAAATGAAATAATTTGATCTAACTCTGCGGTGGGAATGATATTAAGAATCCTTATGCTTATGTTTAATCTCAATGGGCAAATAGTGTTAATAACTTAATAAAATGCTCAACCTTTTTTAACTGTACTAAATTTGTACTCAAGTGAACTTCGAAGTCAATTATGTTCATAAAGTTGATTTTGTACCACTTCTGCCTGAAAAAGTCCAATCTTACTTCCATGGCTTTGTTAAAATACAGGTTACCAACCATTCAGCAAGAAGTGCAGCAGCGTAAAATTTTGTATATGGGCCTCTATCTTCTTATATGGGGAGAAGCTGCTAACTTACGTTTCATGCCAGAGTGCCTATGCTATATCTATCATCATGTATGTGAAATTCACTTTATGACATTTATTTAATAGTTTTCCATTTGAAATCTTCAAAATTTTTTGACATCAGAGCTTATTATTATATTACTGTTATATTTAGCTTGTCATCTGTCATTCATTTCTTGTTACTAACTATTTGTTGCAACTTCTAAGTACCATTTTATAGATCAGGCTTGCCTCTTTCTTATGCTTGGGCTATTTCCTATTGGCTTCTCTTAAGTTCCAATTTTGAATTGATATCAGTATAGCATTATTGATTTTTTGCTGTGTTATCGGTCTGGCCTTGGGGTCTGCCGGTTTGGGTCTAGTTCAGCCTGGATATGGATTGGGTTCTAGTCTGCATTGGGGGTCATCTAGTGTCCCAGCATTATGGGTTTGATTGATATGAACTCGGGCAAATCTATGATTGAATTATGTTTCTTTTCATGCCCAGCCAGTGAATTTTGATGTTTTAAATTTTTATTTTCATTTAATTTGGCCTTTGACTTTGACTAGATGCCCAAAATGTGAATATCATTCATCCTTGTAGAACTTTCATTCTTGCTTTCCATTACATGAATATAGTTGACGATTAATTGGTGAAGGTTTGAAAGAGGTTGGTTTGCTTTTCCTATTCATTTGCTAAGGAGTTTGTGGAGCAAGGTTTTTTTCAAGTTTTTTTTGTGCTTTTCTTATACATTTCTTTTTGTACAATTTACAAATGAACTCTCTTGTTTTGTTTTCATTCTTCTTTGAATCTTAAGAGTTAAGTGTGGTATATATATATATACATATACATATACATATATATATATGTGTGTGTGTGTGTGTTTGTGTTTTCATTTGTTTTGATTCTGCCTGTGTTGTTTACTCAACCTGTTGTTATAGGGATTACAATGGCAACAAATTCTAGCTCCGTGGGCCAACCCCGCTTCAAAACATACCCTAATTTACCTATTTGGAATGTTGATATAGTATGCCATCTTCTAGGTGGTGGATGTTATGTTTGTATTTGCAGTTGTGATGGTGGGTATTCAAGTTCATGCAGTTAAGTGAAAGACCATTTGTGCCAAATTTTGGTTTAGGCATCAAAGCTTTCCTAGGAAAAAATGATGTGCCCATTCAAGAAACATGAATCTTGGAATATAGTAAAGAGTAGGAAAAGGTAGATCACAAATCAAATTATATTTTATTAAAGAAAGGATCTCAAGGAATGAAGCCCCCTCCACATTCCTCTAATCTTTAACTTGTAGAGAGCTAGTTATTTTTGCCACACTTGAAAAACATATTACGGTCTTTATACAAGAGATTCAAGGGACCATTGGAAATGGTATCTAAAAACAATTATTGAGAGATTGCTGCTCAACACGTAATGAGATGTCCTTATGTAAATAGATTGATTTTTAATGTTGTTCGCTCACTATGTTGGGACCAAATAGTGAAAGCAATCAACGAGGTTCCAAAAGGGGTACGAGGGCCTCAGTACAAGGGCCTGGGTTTTGAGGAAGTGCGTAGCACCTAATTGGAAAAAGAGTTTAAGTTTGTATAGGAGTCATTGAACACCATAAGGAATTTGTGGGTGTTTACTGCTCTATTTGATAAAATGAATAGATGAATTGATAATAGAGATGACAATGCATGCCAGATATAGGATTAAAGCTTATCTCTATTCACACATGAAATTATTATCGAATATGACTAGAGATAGTGAGTCAAGGATAAATGTTGATCTGACTAGATCATATTGCTTTTCTTGACAATAGCAATGCCATAGTTTGACATGTTGTGGAAAATATCTCCTACTTATCTATACAGAATCTATTAAAGCACAGGAGCAAAAATCGTTTGTGGAATTATTTGGCAAATAAAAAGTATAAGATTTTTTGAAAAATTGGGAAAATTTGGGAAAACATCAGGAAAAAATTGTAGAAAAAGAGAGCTATTTTTTAAAAAACTTAAGGGTATTTCTATAGAATTGCCATTGAGATATATAGATCAGACAAAATCATAAAATATAATTTAACTCTTGAATTGTAGAAAATAGGTTTTGTTGTTTATATTCATATTGTTGATTGCATAGGTAAATATTCAGCTGAATTTTTAAGAGGGCATTTACCAAATAGTTGCCTAAGTGTGAGATCAAATATTAGCAAAGTCTGAAGTATCCGAGATCAAAATGAATTGTAGAAAATAAATTTTTTCGTTTATATTCATATTGCTGATTACATAGGCAAATATATTCAGTTAACTTTTTAAGAGGTCAGTCACCAAATAGCTGTCTAAGTCTGAGATCAAATATTAGTCAAGTCTATGAACTAGCAGATTTCAAAACTTATCAGACCTTTAAAGAGGGCAGTCACCAAATAGTTGTCTAAGTGTAATATCAAATATTGGCTAAGTCTATGAATTAACCGAGATCAAAATTTATCAGACACCAATCTAGCTACTGTTAAGAATTTATCAAAAGTGCAAAAACCATTTCAAAGCGATTGAAGACTTTCATTGTGATTGAGGGAAGGAGTTTTGTAGGGGTAGTTCAATACTTGACAAAGCTTATCAAATCATATTCCACAGTTGCAATGCTTTATGTTCCATAATGGCAATTGGTAAGTCTTTTATATGTGATAGAATTTAACAAAAGACATTTGTTTAGTTGAAGTAAAATATGAGCAAGCCACTAGTTTTACCAACTACTATTTTAGGTGGAGACCAGTGTTAATGATAAAATTAAACATATTAATTATAATTTAAAAATCATACCTATATATACATATTAAAAATTGAATATAGTAATTATATTTAAAAAATAAATATATACATTATAAATCTTACATTGTTTTTAATTTGTAATTTATTATATAACTATTAATATATTAATAGTCAATAATAATTTAGATTTTAAACCTGCTTTATAATATTAATTAAAAACTATAGGGGATCGCTTTCACCTGGCTAGGATCTTTACCAGCACGTCTATTAGTCCAGGTGTAAGAGGCTCCCTTTAATTCCAGATCATTTAGTCCCTGATTATTGATTAAGTCCATGAGATCTTGTTTTCTGTCAGCCTGAATTTGAGACCCTCCAAACTTCACCTCTTGCAAAGGGATCTTGAAATCCCCTAAAATGATCCAGTTTTCATCCTGGAACTGAGATCTGAAATCAGCCAAGTTCTTCCAAAATTTTCTCCTCGCAGCGCTGTTATTGGGCGCATAGATGCTAGATAAAATCCAGCAAAAATCATTCCTAATATGTTTGAATCTAGTGTTGTTTTTATGATCAGATTAATAAAATGCAGATTTTAAATTAATTCACATATGACTCCCCCTAACTGTATGCATCGGTATAGTATAAGTATATATGCATACTATACATTCCCTGTTCTTTGCTCTTTCAGTTGTATGACTGTACATATCATTTCCTCTGTTCATTTTCCCCTTTATACTAACTGAACTGTACATATCATTTCCCCCTTTATTTGATACTTATGAAAAAAATGTACAACTTATAAGATGCCAAAAATTGTGACAGAAATGTGTAACTTACAATGTGTCAAGAATATGTGAGTGGGTGGTCTTGATATCTTCGAGCAATTTCTCCCATTTTTCTTTCAGTAGTTCTAGTGCCATGTGCTCTAGCTCTAGTCTTGCATGCATATCATAAATTCTGTCTAGGACAGACATTTCTGGGGTGGCAATTAGTGTGTTTGCCTCTATCACATGTTGTTGCAGTAGTGAAAGTGTCGGTAAGAGCTGAGCTTGGAGCTCATTTACCTCATCTCTGTACTTAGTTTCTGCAATTTGTATCTCATGTCTTAATTTCCGAGCCTGTTTGATTTGCTCAATGTGCAATTTAATTGCCTCTTCATTATTTGTGAGATTTTGTGCACTTGTCTTAAGATCAACATCAATTTGTGCTATCTTGTCGGTATACTCTTGTGTGAGTTGATCAAGTGTACACAATTTCTGTATTAAAGTAATGGCTTCTGAGATGATTGGATCAATTGTGCTTACCAATTCAGAAATCTTGAACTCATACTTCTGTTCAAGTCTCTCTTCCATGACCTTTTTAGCATCGATGTTCTGTGATGTGATTGCCTCTGTGAGAACCACTAGTTGATCAAGCATTGGGGTTGTCTGATCAACATCTACATCCAATACTATTTGCTGAATTATCCCTCTTGCCACTTCTAGTACCTTTGCCTCCTTTGTGGCTTTCCTTAATTTGTCTTGCATTGCCTTTCTCTCACAGAGTTTTGCATATTTGGTCAATTCAGTTGGATCCAATGTCCTCGGATCACAAACTGGTATCTCAATGATTTCATCCAGAGTTATTGGATTCTTATGCTTGCCCTTCTTCTTTGAGACTTGTGGGGACGCAGATGTATGAACTACCATTGCTAGTTCATTTGTTCTCTCTGAAGTGCTTGGTGAAGGCTTTGTAGAAGATGCTTCTTGTGTTTTCTGCTCGGGGTGCACCTGTCGGTTTGGTGAAGACGTCTCTCCATCCACCTTGGGTGTCTCTGCAGATTTTTCTTCTGTTTTCTTCTCCAGCTCATCCTTCTTTTCCTCTTCACTCTTATCTTTCTGCTTGTCCTCCTCTACCTTTTGTGTTCTTCTTTATTTTGATCAGTAGAGTTATCTTTCTGATCGTCGGTTGCAGCCTTTTCTGCAGTTGTTTCCTTTGTATTATTGGTGGTGTCTTTTACTTCAGCTTCACCCTTGTCCTCGGGTGTGCTTGTGTCCTCTGCAGCAGATCCATCATTACCCTCTAAAATATTGATTGCCTTCATTAATACAGGCATATTGCTTTGAGTGGTAGCTTGGGCTGTATCCAAAGTGGGGTCCTACTCGTCGATTTGATCGTTTAGAGCAGTGACATCCTCATCTTTTTGTATCTTTTCTGCAGGGTATGGTTCTGTTAAGTCCATGACTGAAGTGTCTTGTAATGTCTCATCAGCAGCATTCATTTCTTTACCATCTGATGTCTGCAAATCTTGTTGCTGTCCTTGATCCTTAAGTGTTATGAATATAACATCATCTTTCTTTTGTGAATCTTTATCAGAGTCATAATTTGTGATGTTCTGAATGTCAAGATCATCCATGACTTTGTCCAAATCAATTGGCCCCATTTCTTCAACTTTGTCCAAAGCAATGTGCTGAGGACTTGTCTTGTCTTTCTCCTCTCTATGAGGTGTGTCGGTGAGAAGTAGCTGTTCCTCGCGACTTGTTGACTCTGCTAGTAGATCTAATAGATGTCTCCATTTTGTTTCGGTCATATTGTCTAGCTCTGTAAATTGATCTTCAAGTACTTTGTAAGCCCTTATCTTAGCTACAAACTTGCCTGAGTGCTTCTTCATAATCTCTTTGATTTCTTCAATCTTAGATTCGGGAGGCATTAGTTTGACAAGTTCCCTCTCCCTTACTTCTCTCTCGGTCTGTAGAGCATATGACCACTGTTGGGATATTCTATTACCCAGCCCTTTAGGTATTTGGTTGATGAACTCAGCTGGTGCATATTTGTACTTGACCATTGCCCTTATTATGGCATCTTGTATCTTATTTTGGTCCTCTGGTGTGAGTGTATCCCATTGTCTGATTCTTTTGTCATGCATTGTGCCAGATGCAACAATAGATTCAACAGCCTCATCAATTGTTTGATTCCTGTAATTCTTCTTTACTACATCAGGCTCATCTTCTTTAGAGTCCTCTATGTCATCCTTAGTTCTGACCATTCTTTTTCTCCTCTTTGGGGGTGTTGCCTTAACAGTTTGTTGCTTTGTTTGCTTTGCTGTCTTTTGCTTCCTCTTATAGGTCCTTACTTGACCTTTCTTCGGAGGTGTGGTGTTGGTTTTAGTAGTTTGACTCCTCGTCCTCTGCTTCTTTGTAGGAGGTGGAGGTGTATCAGATTCAGTCTCTTCAGAATCTGATTTGTGTTCATCATGCTCTTCTTCGATGGTGCCCTGTTCATCGGTTTCCTCTTCTTGTTCCTGTTCCTCCTCTGTAACCGATAGAATCTTCTTGAGATTCTTAACCATCTTATCCTTTTTATTAACAATCTTCTTTATTTCTAGGCCTCTTTTTATCTTAGATCTGGCCTCTTCATAGGTTCCAAACCTTGGTTGTTTGCTGTCAATAGGCTCATTGATCAAAGCTTCAATTGCATTTGTAGCCTGATCTATGTTGATTTCATAATCTAGTGGTGCTAACCAAGCTGTTCTTGGTACAACCGGTTTAATGTGGGTGAAATCTGTGTCCACCATAAAACATATCTCATCCCTATGTTTTTCAACCAGTTGTTCAAGGATCTTTGTCCTTTCCATCATCTTTTCCTTGAATTCAAGGAAGTATGTAGTCGTGACAGATTCAAAATTGTCTCCTAGTGACTTGATTAGTTCACTGATCTGTAATGTCACCGGTTTTGTAGTGTCCCACTTTACTTTTCCTATTGAAGGAAAGTACTCTTCAAAATAGAAAAAGATACACATGATAAGTGAACCAAACTTACATGTGTTGGTCTTTATGGACCTGATTGTGTTCATGTTTTCATCAAGTTGTTTCAACAGGATCTCACATAGATCCATCTGTGTGCTTACTGATGTTGCAGATATGTTGTTCAACTTGCTTGCTTGAAATATTTTATAACCAATCACACATGCACCGAACCTCAGTTCCTCGTCGGTGATGGTGTTTACTTTCAGACCTTTGTTGTCCCATTCAGCTTTTGTGAGTTTTGTGACTTCTGGCCTGGAGGGATGCTTGTGAGCCTTAGGCTTGTCGGTTATTGGATAACCAGTGACAGCGTGAAGGACATCCTTGGTTATTTGTTTGGGTTGATCCAACCACAACTTCTGGTCATGCAATTTGCTAAGCACCAACCTAATCCAATCGGTCTTGAAGTTCCTCGGGAAATATAGGGCATTAGTTATCCCTTTGACCTCTAAGTGTTTGTGCTCTTCCTTTAGATTGCCTTCTGCATCACAAAGCTTCTTATTAGCTTCATCCATCTCTAGATCTCCTATTTTGGCGATCTTGCAGTGAATATAAGACCTAACGTCTTCTACGAGCAAAACCCTAAGTGGAATTTTAGAAAACGCTCCGGTTTCATCAGGTTGCGATGCAATCTCCGGGCATATCTTATATTTGGGCTCTACACATGTGCTATTCTTAATCAACTTAACCACATTCCTTTTATCACTTTTAATCTTTATGGTTCTCGACGTGGTTGCCATCTTTTTCAAGTTTTAGGGCTTTCTAGAAATTTAGGGCTTTCTTGAAAAATAACTACAAAGATCTTTCGGTGCCCTCGATACTTACTTCAATCCGTGATAATGATGAATGTACTGTATGATGTGTGCTTGGATCGATTCGAGGACGCTCTGCTTTCTGCTCTTCAATCGCTTTGTTTTCGCTCTTGCTTTCTCTTCAAATCAGGGGTGCAAAATGAAGTTGTCCCGTCGTCTATTTATAGCCTTTTTGCCCTAGGTCTTTGTCATAAATGCTCAATGACTCGTTGGGTCATGAAGACGGAGTTCATCAGGGAGACTTTTAAATTCATCGTCGGTGTTGACATGATCCTCGGGACTGCTATTAACAAATTTTGCTTTTTACCGACGGATATCGGTATTCTGTCGTGACAACTTTGTAAGTTTGCTTTCTGAACAACGGGTATCGGGTTACATTGGTAACTTAACCATTTTATGTGTTGACCGACAATTTCCGGTAAGTGTAAACAGTTCATCCATTATGTTCACCGCTGATTTTCGGTATTTGTATACCGACGGGGTTGTTTTCTCAGAATTGAAACAAGTAACATAATATGCATCTTTATTATGCAGATTTTGACTATCTATCAATTTGTATAATGGAACTGATGCAAAATATGACTTGGTGTAGTG
>MU225716.1:1496792-1511166 GCA_018584345.1 Thuja plicata
AAAGAATTAGGGTCAAATGACTTGACCCAACCCCTAAGAGGTTCCACTAACCCCTCAATGAACAACATAACACGCCTCCTCTCTGATATGTCATAAACCATAACCGAGACTCTCTGAAACTCCCCAACAAAAGCCTCCAGACTCACTGAAATAGGACTCTGGGTCCTTCTTGTCAAATCTCTCCACTAACCCATCCAAAATTTCTTGATAGGTCACAATCTGATCATGGTTGTAGGGATACCAACCCATGGTACCACCAGTCATGAGCTATACCGTCAAGGTGCATTCGTGTTTCTCATCATAAGGACCCCTGCAATAGAAACACAAACTCCTCTTCAAATCACTAATTGTTTCAGGACCTAAAGGCCCTGTCCTTGGTTTCTTGAAATCTGGTCCTTCATTTCTTTTTGGAGCAGCCTTGTTATCATAGGGATAATTTGCTGGTCTTGGAGGAAATTTGTTGTGTGAAGCTGAAAACTCCAAGTCTCTAGCCTTTTTCATAGACAACTGTAAAGAATTAGGGTCAAATGACTTGACCCAACCCCTAAGAGGTTCCACTAACCCCTCAATGAACAACATAACACGCCTCCTCTCTGATATGTCATAAACCATAACCGAGACTCTCTGAAACTCCCCAATAAAAGCCTCCAGACTCACTGAAATAGGACTCTGTGTCCTTGTCAAATCTCTCCACTAACCCATACACAAATTCCTGATAGGTCACAATCTGATCATGGTGTAAGGATACCAACCCATGGTACCACCAGTCATGAGCTATATTGTCAAGGTGCAAAACAACAAACCGAATCACGTCTTCTTCAGACACAGGACGTAAAGACAGATATGTATCCATCTTGTGTATCCAAGCTCTGGTAGTCATCTTGCCACTCCTATCAAAATGTGTCAGTGTCAACTTGCTGGTCGCTTGCTTAAGATCATGATTTGTATGCCTCTGATGTCCATCTATTCTCCCTTTAGAACACTCTCTCTTCTAAGTCATGGATCTGTCAAAGTTAAGATGTTGCTTTACTTCAGGAGGTAAAGCATCACACTCAGTATGTAATGCCAATATGTCATTAGTAAAGGAAGCCTCATCATCAAAACTGACAATATCTATCTCTGGTCTCAAGAAGGTAGGACGTAAAGGCCTATCTTGTGTACCTGTCAAGTCAATCCTGGACCTGTGTGAACTAGCTGAGACACTCCTACGATCTCTATCCCTGCCCTGCTCTCGAGGCAAGGTAATACGCTGCAAGGTATCTGAAAGATTCTACAAGACTGCAGCCATCTGTTGTTGGCCAACTACCAACTCTTGCTAACTGCGAGCAATATTTTTGAATACGACAGTAGCTTCTCTGTCATCATCATTACTTTTATTTTCTGGGATCCTGTCTCCCATATTTCCCTGTTCCATGTCACAAGGTGGTGGTGAATTCCGACCTCTGCGGGTGTAATGACAACCTTGTCTAAATCTGTCACCTTCCATAATTCAAACCCAATTTCCCCTATAGGATGGCAAGATGTAAGCTCTGATACCACTGTAACGAGCCCGCCTGGCTCTTCTTTGAAATTCAATGCAAAATTCATTTCACTCTAAAAGATAAATTTTATACTTTCCTTAGAGAAAACAAATATATGCTTTTTTAAAATATTTTTTCCAATATATAGGCTAGAATGGCGACTACACCAAATAACTCTCAATTTCCTTAAACCAAATACAAATTAGAATATAATTGTAAATACTGTATTCATTCAATGAAGCAGTCGAAATTGATGAATGATAGGTGCAAATGTATTACGCTACCTCTAGATCCTCTTAGCTTGCTGGCCGCAAGACTTCCACTGCTGTCCGCGACATTTACATGCTGGCCGCCATACACATTACTCCATCCACAACGCTTCAATGATGGACGCGGCTTCGTAATTTCAAATGTTGCTAAAGCCCAAGGAAAAGAGTGACGCCAAGTCACTATTCAGCTTCGCATTCCACCCGTAATGCTATAACTCCACAATACAACCCGCAACCTCCACACACAGCAAACGTTGAAGCAAAGACAAGCCACGACAATTCCTTCTCACTGTCGTCACCCACACACAATTCACAAGACATTAACGTCCAATTCAAGGTGTTGAAACACTAAATCGAATTCACAATTCGATCAACAAGTAGTTTTGAAACCCTCTTCAATTCTCCAATTCACAAGTTTTTAGAAAATGCATAGAATGAATTCCTTGGCTTTCAAAATCCCATATATAAGCTGAGGCTTCCACAAGAAGGCTCGATATTTCAAATCTTCATCAATACACTTCGAATAGCTTAAAGCATTCTTCCCTCCAACTTGGGATATATGAAATAATAATCATGTTCAACTTTTTATAATAAAGTCCCACATAAACCATAGGATATCATTAATACATCATTGATATAACTTATAATAACTCCAAGATTAATTAATTAGGGAAGATTTAATTTATCAATTTGATCCATGTCCAAATCACTTTAAACACCAAGGAATCCCACCATCCGCGTAATGACCATACCAAAAATAGTAATTGGCAAAAGATGACTTACCAAAATAGTAAGTCCTGACCAAGAGACCTTGAAATCAAAGCTGATTGGTTTGCACCTCATATCAACCATATCTTTAACAATACCAATGAGGAGGGTTTCCCTAAAAACTGGACGACTAGTGTGGTGGCTTCGATCTTGAAAAGCGGAGACACAAACAACCCCTCTAACTATCGGACCATCATGATCAATCCCCTTCTCGGCAAGCTATTTGGAAGCATGGTAGAGTGCAAAATCAGTAAATGGGCTGAAACAGAGGAGAAAAGAGCAATGGGTCAAGCAGGTTTTAGACCGAAACACTCCACCATTGACCACAGAGCAACTCTTAGATACTTAGTTGAGAAAATATGGGACACTCTAGGGGATGAGGCTTTTTGCTGTTTTGTGGACGTCAAAAAAGATTTTGACACTGTACCCGAACACAAATTGTGGATAAGAATGGAGGAGCTGGGCATTCCTATGGTGTTAAGGACAGCTGTTCACATACTTTATGAACAGGTTAACGCCAAAATCGGAATTGCAGAAGGGTTATCGGAGTGCTTTGGCAGCAACATAGGGGTCAAACAAGGGTGCCCGCTATCTCCTACCTTGTTTGGGCTTTACATTGACAAGTTAGAAGCATGGTTAAATAATGCTAGTGGTGAGGGGGTTCAGTTGGCTAGTTATGTGATAAAACTATTGTTATATGCAGATGATCTCATCATTATAGCCAAGACGGCTAATGGTTTGAGAGAGCACTTGAAGGCTTTGGAAAGCTTTTGTTGGGAGGTGGATATGGAAGTTAACACCAGCAAAACCAAAGTCATGGTCTTCTCTTTAAGGAGAAACAAGAGACCCCTAGACACTTTCCTTTTTGAGGGCAAACCTCTGGAGATTGTGAGCGAATACAAATACTTCAGGATCGACTTCCAGAACAAACTCAGCTGGGAAACATGCAGATCTAAAAGAATTCAGGGGGTTTGGAACGTGCTGTATTCTTTACAAAATAAGTGTAGAAATGTAGAACTCTGGGATTCGAGGACAAAGAAAATGCTATTTGGGCTACTTGTCACTCCTGTGGTTTTGTACGGATGTGAAATTTGGGGCAGCAACTTGTCGGATCAGAAATGGAAACAGGTTGAAAGAATACAGAAACACCTTATCATCAGTAGCCTTAAAATCAAAACCACGGTGCCTTATGAGATCCTATTGGCGGAAGTGGGTACCTTTCCCCTTGAAGCGGTTGCCATGGTCCAGCTGGTATGCTACTTAAAGAAAACTCAGAATATGGGAAATCATCGCTGGCCTAGGCTGGTCATTGAAGAAAGGTTTGAAAGGAGAAAAAACACATGGATGAAGCAAAACAACAAATGGATGCAAAAATGGGACATCAACATCCACAACTGCCCGGATAGTAGCGAAGAAATCAAGAAGTTTGTCCGTGAAAGATTCCGTAACATCATCTGGACAAGGCACATGGGGAGGAAAAAATCATACTATATTAAGGAATTTAACCCCAACTCTTGCCACGAGGAGAAAGCTTATTTAGGAGCGGCTATTAAGGGGAAAGACAAAATGCTTATAGCCCAGCTTAGAACTAGCTCTCACCGGCTGAGATGCGAGACGGGTAGATGGAAAGTGCCAAAAGAAGAATGGGAAAATAGGACTTGCCTATTCTGTGACACAAGAGCCATTGAGACAGAATATCACTTCGTCATGGAATGCCCGGCATACAGCGACATCAGATCTGAATACTCAGAGATGTTTGACAACAACAATATGTGCCTCCTCTTCGAAGAAAAGCAGCTGGACAAGACTGCAAACTTGATCATCAAAATCCATCGAAGAAGAGAAGACCTAGTCTAAGGGCTACAGTCAGATTAGGCTGGTTGTCGGCTGGCGGGTCCCATAGGCTGCTTTGGCCTTGTGGACATTAAAATCATTCATTGAAGCATTAGCCCACGAGGGTCGCAATGATGGGCTAATAAACCTTCCCAAATACAATTGCTAAATCGGGGACATCACATCTTCCCAAAATAGTATATTATTTATTCCTTTCCTTCAATGCTGAGAATCTGGACATGTCAACCTAGGCAAGTGATTGAGCGTCACTTTTGTTGACCATTTTGTTATTGCTGAAGTCCTTCATACTTGAATTGGTTCTTAGGAACTTGAACGTTTGGTATTAGAACTCTTCCTTGCTTTTTGCTTGACCGGGATCTTTGGATTTTCTAGAGGAACTTCAAGGTGTTGTGCTCTTCATTCTTCATTTATACTTGAACTTTGATCTTCGAACCTCGAAGGCCTTGAACTGCATCGCTTGAAACTTTAATGTCCTCTTGGAACTGGAATTCCTCTTGCAAAACAAAATCATTGGCATAAGGATCATATATTTTTTTTTTCATATTTTCTCTTTGTAAAACTTCTCTATGAAAAATCCTCTCTCTCTATCATTCTCATGCCTCTTGCTCTGATCCTTCAAAACTCACACGTCCTTTTCCTTATTCAAAGATTTTTTTTTTCAGGTAATCTTCATCAACAAGATTTGTCCATGGGCGAATGCTTGAATGGGTTAGATTTTGTAGTTAAATATGTCCAACATTTTAATTAAATATTGGACATCAAATTCCAATATCAAATTAATTTCCAAACTACTTCCAAATGAAGTTGATTTTATCCTCTGTCTTGGCTTGGATTTCTCTTCTGACAAATTTAAAAAATCCATTATTGCAAATTTAATTTCCTCCAATTTCCCACACTTAAATATGTCATTAGTTATCGTGGAATTTCCAAGTATTTTCACGTCTATCAATTAAATATTGGATAAAAATAGGAATATCCAATATTAAATTTATATCTAAATCAACGAATTCTCAAATCTCTATGATCATGTACTTTGGCAATATGAATAATTTCCTTTTGACATTAGACTTCCACCCGCCGTGAGTATTTTCCTTCATCTCCGCCATAGTAGTTTATCACTGTGTGCTCATATATTAGTAAAGGGCATTTAAAACTATATAATTTTTCATCGCTCGTGGACAAAGCATGTTCTTGTGCGCATTTCCCCGAATGCAAGGGACTCTTAATTTGTTTGAAATATTTGCTTCGTTCCCGTGAGTGCATGTCAATTATACACTGCAACTCATTTTAGCAGATTAGCAGATTGAGGTAGATAAACACATAGGCAAATTACAACACCATTCACGGGGTTTCAAACTAGCACACAGGCACGCAGGCAGACAAGGGCTTACACTACGCAGGCAGACAACACACAGACAACAAGCTTTTCAAAATATATAAAGTTCGTCCCGTAGGGCACGCAGACAGGCAAGCAAACAACATTCGTTTAGCAGGGCCCAGTCTTCGGCAGAAAAGGTGCGGCCTTTTAGACAAGGGGGCCCAGTCTGTCAAGCATAAGCAACTCCAAGGTGTGAGCGTTTATTTTTTTATATTTTGTATTTGTTTATTGCTGTCTTTTCTTTCTGTCAATGGAAAATCAAAAAATGGAAATACAAACAGTGGGAAAACAAACCATGGAAATGCAAACAATGGGAAAACAAACCATTTCATTGGTAAAAGACAGTCAAGAACTTTTGGTGCACTTTGAAACTAATCATTTGGGACAAGTTAAAATTGCCTCACTTGGCAAAACAAGAAAGTATATCTGGGTCAACGTCAAACAGTTTAAAGGCATTATAAAATGTAGACTCGCCTGTGTGAAATGGGCACATGAGAAAAAACACGGTCAAAGGAGATATAAGGAGTCAAGACAAAAGGGTGGAGTCAAAATGTGCCCTCCTCCACATTTAGGTGGCAACAATCATTTGTGCGGCAGTAGTAACTTGGTGGACCCAGTCATTTACAACCCTACTTCTACACCTCTCGCTTGGTGTCTTGATCTATATGTGCAAGAACTTTTGATGGCCAAGGACAGGTTGGAACTTCTAGAGGTTAAAGAGCAAGAAAGTGACCTCAAAATACGTGTCCTGACAGCAACAAATAAATCCCTTACAGACAATAACAATGCTTTAAAAGTTCAAATCTCATTGTTGCAAGAAACACTTTCAACTGGGAAGCTTGAATGGCAAAAAATGAAAGATGAATGGCAGGATATGAAGGATGAATGGAAAAACTCGAGAGTTACATCGGAAGCAAACAAGGTTACAACAAATACTGAGACATCTCACGATCAGGAGAGTCCGTTACATCATGCTAGTTCGTTGGGTAAGGTAGGGTTTGAAGAGAAGAAAAAAAGTTTTTCAGAAGTTACCAAAACTTGGTATAAAAACATCAAACACCTTACACGTGAGGGTGAAGAGGCAAAGACTCAGGTAAAGAACACACAAGACAGGGAGGTCAAGGAAAGGCAGATGAGGGCATTCAATATAATTATCAAAGGGGTAAAAGACTATGGTGAAGGGGAACACACCCTTGACTTAACAAGGGACTTCTTGCATGAAGTGTTGTTGTGGCAAGGGCAAATCAGCCAAGCTTGGAGGATTGGCAAGTCATATGATGGGAGAGATAGGCCCATCAAGGTAGTTATGCCCAACACTCGAGACAAACATAATTTACTGAGCAAAAAACAGCTCTTGTGGGGTTCTCGCTTCTTTTTAGAAGCGGATCTAACTATGAGACAACAAGAAGAAAGAAGGATGGAAATGGAAAAAATCAGAACAGCTAGAAATGAAGGCAAAAGGGCTTGGATGTTCAAGGGAAAAGCAGTTATTGCTCATTTTGGCCACCACCCCAATGTAGAGCGGCAAGTGGGCAGTAAAGATGTGACAACAAACACTTCAGCAGACAACGATACGACAAGATCAGCACTCACCCATAAAGATAACAACCCAACTTTGAGTCTTCCACATCAAAACAAATAGCAATCAAATTCAGCCCAGGCTTCTTTAAGTTTAGTTTGTTGGAATTGTAGAGGTTATCCATGGAGGCATGGGCCTGGGTTAGGACCTATTGCGGAAGGCAAACACATTATTTGTCTCACTGAGACACAAGAGCATGAAGGATGTAAGACCCCATTGTTTGAAGGTTACTGGAAGCTGACAGTGTGGAATGAGGCAGTAGGAAATGGTAAAGGTCATGGTGGCATAATGGTTCTAGTAAAAGAAAGGGAAGGACGTGTCATCCAGTTGGAAAAGGCAGATTCTAATAAACAATTCATATGGCTTGCAATCGTGGAAAACAACAGTCTTCTCAAGATCGCAGCTTGTTACTTTGCGCCACAGGTATCTAAAGCTTATAAAAAGTGTGGCCTAGATCACAATGACCCTTATGCTGCCTTAAAGAAAGACGTTGCTTTTTTTTTGCAGCGTGGGGATGTTCTTGTTGGAGATTTCAATGCTAGAACAGCAAATGATCAAGCCAGTATTTTCAGCTTTAAAGAAAATGGCAACCCTATCTGGCTCACAGAAAAGAGAAAACATCAGTGGGAAAGAGTTTCTGAAGATGCTAAACGCTACAACCATTTTGGGGAAGAATTGGTCACTCTATGTGGCACTTTTGATCTAATAATTTGCAATGGTTTGGCTAGATGGTCTAAGTCGGGCAATTTCACCTGCAACACATATCACAGGGCAAGCGTGGTGGATTATGTTATTTATTCACAGAATTTATATGAGAGAATTGAGGAAGTTGCCATTGGAGAACACATATGGGATCTCAAATCAGATCATAGACCACTGTACGTAAATTTGTGGTGGGCAAAGGATAGGCAACTTGGGGCAAAGAACCAATGCCCTCAACAACCTCCTTCTCAGGGTAGAATCTTGTTGACTTCAGAAAACGGTAACATTTTCAGGGCTACTCTTGAGAGACTTTGCAGGGGGTTGCATATGCACATGCATGTTGTTAATAGCGATACGTTATCTAGTCTGATCCATGAGGCTCTCTCAAAATGCAAGAGAACTAAAAATAGAAAATCTGAAACTAATTGTTTCCCAGTTAATGCGTGGTTTGATAAGGAATGCAAGATGGCCAGGAGAAATCTAAAGGAGTCAAATAAAACAAAACTTGACATTAAGGCTTATAAACAGATTCTAAAGAAAAAAAGACTGATTTTATGTTCACAAGGAGAGAGGAGCTAATTTCCTTGAGTAGAAATAAACCCAAATTTTTTTGGAAAGAACTCCAGCCAAGGAAGAAACAAACTGAAAATAATATTACCGCCACTCAATGGTTCAATTATGCTAGGAAACTCTATGAACAGGAAGATGGAGTGGACCAACCACCCTTGGTCAACGATAATACAACGCTTTTCACTGTGCAAGAGATTGCGATGGGTATTAAGAAGTTGAGTATGGGTAAAGCAAAAGACCTTGTTGAGCTTTAAGCAGAGTATCTCAAGTGGGGTAAGGAAACCCTTGCACCACACATTACTGAAATCTTCAACAATATCAGCCAAGAGGGGTTTCCTAAAGATTGGACAATTAGCCTTGCAATACCACATTTTAAGAGTGGTGATGTCAACAATCCCTCCAACTGCAGGACTATAATGATCAACCCTCTCCTAGCAAAACTTTTTGGCATCGTGATAGAAACTAGGATCAGCAAATGGGCGGAAGAAAACCATAAACGTGCAAAAGGGCAAGCTGGTTTTAGGCCAAAGCACCCAACGGTTGATCACTGTGTCACTTTGTGGCATATTATCGAAAAAATGTGGGAGAAAAAGGTGGAGGTTTTTTGTTGCTTTGTTGACTTTAAAAAGGCTTTTGACACTGTCCCTTGGGACAAGCTTTGGCTCAGGATGGAAGAACTGGGGATTCCCACTCATCTTAGGGCTGTTGTTCATAGGATGTATGAAGAGGTGAAAGTCAAAATCAGAACTTCAGCTGGTATTTCAGAATGTTTTAGGAGTGATATCGGGGTCAAACAAGGTTGTCCTTTATCTCCTACTTTGTTTGGCCTCTATATAGATAAACTTGAAGAGTGGTTAAACATGCAAAATGGTGAGGGTATCCAGTTAGGCGAATTTGTAATAAAGCTACTCCTATATGTAGACGATCTCATTTTGATTGCCAAATCTGCCGGTGGGTTGCAAGAACACTTATTCTCTCTTGAGCGCTTTTGCGATATGGTGGGGATGCAGGTCAAAGTTATGATTTTCTCTAACAATAAAAATCAACATCAACATGAGTTTTATTTCAGTGGCAGCGTCCTTGAGGAAGTTGTGGAATATAAATATCTCGACATTGACTTCAACAAGCATCTAAGTTGGGCAGGTTGTAGAAATAAAAGGACTTTAGGTGGATGGAAGGCATTCTACGCTCTTCAAAACAGGTGTCGTGAAGCAGAGGTTTGGGATTGGCAAACTATTCAAACCTTGTTTGGTCTTCTTGTGTTGCCTGTTGTTCTCTATGGGTGTGAATTATGGGCCAGCAACACTTCAATAGCACAATGGAAGCAAATCGAAGGAATCCAAAAGCGTTTGATCACAAGCAAATTTAAAATTAAAAGCATTGTCCCTTATGATATCATGCTAAGCGAAATGGGGGCTGCTCCTATCGAGGCACTCGATATGGTTCGCCTAATAAGCTATCTAAAAAGAATCGAAAAAATGAAAGGAGATAGATGGCCCAACGTCGTCTTTAATGATACATTGTGTAAACGAAAAAAGACGTGGATGCAACAAAACATCAAGTGGATGAGGAAATGGAATATCCAATTCAATATGTGCCCCACTAATAACAAAGAAATAAAGGTCTTTGTTATGGAGAAATTTTACAAGAAAAATTGGGGAAATGGGATTGGAAGGAAGAAAATATATTATATCAATGACTTCAACCCCGCACGTGATCAACTCCAAAAAGCGTACATAGGTGCCAACATTTCTTGGAAAGCTATCTTATTGCCTAGCTAAGAACCAACTCTCATCAACTCTGCTGTGAGACCGGGCGTTGGAAGAGGCCAAAGGAGGCTTGGGAAGAGAGAATTTGCATGTTTTGTAACTCTGGGAAAGTGGAAACCGAACAACACTTTATTTTAGAATGTGAAGCCTACAAGAACAACAAGGATAAATTTGCGGATACGATATCGGATAGTTCTTGGCATAACATAGTCAGTGAGGAGTACATTGAGAAGTTAGGTGGGCTTATCATTAGCTTGCACAGGAAACGCACCAAGTTACTGAAGTCAGCCTAGGTTGCCTTGCTGTCCCATAGGCTATGTTTAGCCTCGTGGACGTTAAAATTTTATCTTATCTTATCTTTCATTTAGCGCTCGGACGCGATTTTGAGTCTTTGGGGGATTTTGTTTTTTAAAACTTTCCCTGACCAAGTTTGAAACGCGCTCGGGCGCGATTAGAGCCTTTCTCCTGATTTTTTTTTGGAAAATTGGAACTTCCTTCCGTCTATGGAATTCACCACTGGAGCGCGTTTTGGTTCTTCAGCTGGACATTCTCTTTTGTCTACCATTTCGTGACCCTTTTGTTTTCGTGCTGGGTATGTGAACGTCTTCTGCAGATTAAAACTCACTTCATTCCATTGAACGTGTGTGTGGTGCGATTGGGGAGGATATGTGGACCTTCATTTTCTAATCATTCTTTGAGAGCACACCATTTGCGCTGGGCATGTTTGTGGCAGACTTTCGTTCTCAAATTGTTCCCCGACCATGGAAAGGAAGCACCCTGGAAGTGTTTAGAGGCCCCTGGTGGATTTTTTGTTTTATTAAACTTTCCTTGATCACCTTGGAACTGCACTGGGTGAAGTGAAGGATCTCTAATTTTAAACAGTTCCATCATTCGTGTCTGTAACAATTTCTCCAAGAGATGCATTCAAGTCCTTTCAAGACGATCAATGTATATGGGTTTTCTTGTAGACTTAAGCGTATTTGGGAATGGATTCTTCAGGTTCGATCTATTTTCCTTCAGGCTTGGTGTCCAAGCATTGATTGAGCGCATTGGGGCAACGTGGATGATTTTTAGGCCGCAGACCTTTCCTTGTTGATAAGCACGAATTTGGCCTCACCTTGAGTTTTCTTCTGCATGCCTCCTATGATTTTGTGATGAAGGGTATAAATGATTCTTGAATCCCTGCATGCCTGGTCACACATGGTGGAGATAGATCTTGGCTTTCAACTGTATTCAAATGCCAATCATTGTTTAGGTAATTCTTTCCAAAGTGTTTGACACAATGCAGCCCTTCTCCGACCCCCTGTTGCGGCTATGAGCATTACACATATGTAGACAAATCCCATCACTGAATCATAATTCTTGGCTCCTGCGTTTGTGCGCCTCTCAAAAATTTATTGAAGAATTTCCTTTATAGACCAGTTCTTTAATTCCCTCAAGAATCAAGTAATAATGCTTAGGGTGTATTAGAGACCAAGAGGCATACTTGGATCCCCGAGAACAACTCCTTGCCTTGGATGTGTGAGCGTGTTTGAACCTGGTTGCGCAAATTTAAATCACCCTTGGTAGGCCTCAATCCTGGACAATATTTTGTCATTGTTGGAATAATTTAAAATTTTAAACACTTCCTACTCTCTGTTTTTTGAGCACATATCTGCCCTGGAGATGGTTTTTCCTTGATGTCCAACCATATCCCTTGTGCATGAATTTGTACTTTGGCAAACCTTTCCTTTGTGCTTGCTGACTTGTGTTGGAGGATGGTGGCGTAACTTAGGCGAGGTAATGTAATTTTGTAACTTTGGTGAAATCCCCGTCATAGGTAGATTAGTGCTTGCGGGCGCAAGTTGAGCTTGGTCGAGAGATCGTCTTTGAATACATCCCCTTTAAACCCTTTTCATGCCCCTTAACGTATACTTCACTCGGACTAATTTTCTTCTATTGTCCATTTTGGCAAAACTTCCATATTTACTCAACCCTTCTCTCTTTTGGATGCATTTTCAGAGGTAAAACGCAAAGCTTTCCATTCTTAATGATCTTTTACAACTGTGCTCCTTTGGGTCTCTTTTCAGTGACATTCCTGGACTTGACCATTTTCAAAGCTTAGGCCGATCCTGATTAATAAACCACTTTCTTCAGATTTTTCAACATGGAGTCCCTCAAGGACGTTTCTAGACTTGGCGAAATTTCTTGCCTTTTCGTGCTTTTCACTTTAAGTTGCTTCCAGCCTTAACCATTTTGCTTACTCACTTAGATTGGTTGCTTTTCCAGACTACTTTAGCTTTCAAAGGATTCAAAACTCAAGACTTTACTCAACTTTATAACTTTAAGAGAGGAAATACCTTAAAATTGGAATTTTAAACGACAGGGAACAAAACTTGATTGAAGACTTGGTCAAATTTATTATTTCTCACATGGAACCGGAGAGAACTTCAAGAGACCGGAGCTAGAGCCACCAAGACAACGAAACCAAAACGGCCAAGTGGGCAAAAAACATAGGGGTCCCATCTATGGGCGATGTGTGAATAGGTCACAACACTTCCCAAGATTGCTTGTCCTCAAGCAACACTGGTTTAAATCTTTCAAATTGAATCATTTTGCCCATAATAGGATCGAACCAACTTTGGAGATGTAGCTTCTGCTGCGTCACTCTGAAATAATATTTGGGAATCTTGGTTATATCCAACTCTATCATGGATATTAAGATGAGGGTTAGAAGCATGACCCACATCGAATCTCAAGTCAGGATTACAGGATACAGTACCCTTCCTCCGCTAGTATGTGCATTGCTGTACCATAAATGACTATGGATATGGTATGGCAGAAATGCGCTGCATATATTTAAGTAATCAAGTTTGAAAAACACCTAATTTTAGCCGAGACGGATTCAGTGGCACAAAAAAATGAGTCGTATCTGAAAATAGTTGCAAGAAAAATTCTAAAAATATCAGATGGAAACTTTGGCCAAAAATTCTAAATATGAGGTGTATCTGAAAATAATTGACTGAAATTCTAATTATTTATTATTTATCTTAAAAACACTACACAACATTCAATTCTTCGAAGATTTTGGTGCATTTTAATCCTTTATCAGAGTGAGCGACGCTATGGAAATAGACAATGTGATTGTACGCAATGAAAGAGAGAGTTATGATATCGTTTCTTCATGCTTTAGATGATTTCATTTTATAAAGATTTAATTTATCACTTCTTCCCGTTAGGTTGGAAAAATGAATTTATGTATTGTTTGTAATTTTTTAGTTAAATATTGTAGTTATGGCCTCCAATTTTAGATATGATTTAAATTTGGTTAAATTCATATGTTTTAGACACTTAGTATATAGTCAATATTTTTATTAATAATCAGGGTTACCTGGGGACGCGTCCCCGGCCAAAAGCCCTCCGTTTCCGAAACGGGGACATTTCCGGGACGTGGGGACGGCTAGGGGATGTCCCCACCCCGTCCCCAATTTTCAAAAAAAGACAAGGGACGTCCCGGAAACTCGGGGACTTTGCCCAAAATTGGGGGGGACGACTAGAAGTCCCCGGGACGGCTGGGGACGCCTTGGGGACGGGTGGGAAGTCCCTGGGACGGCTGGGGACGGCTAGGAAGTCCCCAATAGGATAGGCTGCATCAACACTTTAAAAAACACATTTTTCTTTTATAAAACCCTTTCTTTTTAAATTTTGGAGTGGGTCCCTCCTTCCAAGTTTGCCCTATTATATTTATTATTGTTTGGTAGTTAATTCCTATTGTTTGGGGTCCTCTGATTAGTATTTGGAAACATTACATTAAGAATTGTTAAATTAAGAATGTTGTTACAGTCATGCTACACATTCTGAATCATATAGCAGATTGTTTGCAAGGTTTTGGGAAAGTATGAAAAGTGCATTAAAGATCTGGAACATGCATCTTTATGTCATTTTGTGGCAATACATCAGTGCTAGGTTGGTTTTGTGCTGGTTTG